>CM053790.1:558588819-558743819 GCA_028749045.1 Cupressus sempervirens
TATGGATCAATAGTACCTTCAAAGGAATGACTGAGTGAGCTCCCAATGGATCTTTCTACTCAAGAATATATGATAAAGCTCAAATTTTGGTGCCTCATTGATCACACTCTTTACCAACATCTCTTAACCCTTCCTTGCTTTTATACTAGAGCTAGATGTCATTTCGCTAGGTGAATCTAGAGCTTCATTGATAGATAACCATCTTGAATCTACACCTACAATTTCCTTCAACAAAAAACTTCTATTGATCACTTAAGGGTTCAAGATTTTCTCTGCTCAAATTGGTTTTCTAAAATTGCAATGAAAGAATGACTTTTTTGATTTCATCTTTTACATGAAATTTGACTTTCTAGGCCTAATAAATGCTCTATACTTGGTAGGTGATAATACTCAACATGGCATTCAATTATTTTCATGATGATTATTGATAGATCAATTACGAGAAGATTTTAATTCAATTAAAAAATTGTTCCCTTGCTTGACCTTGAGCATCTAAACATGTACGTTTGGACTATTCTTTCTTGCTTGTGTAGAACTAATGTAGGATTTTTCGTGAATTCCTATTCCTAGTCATTGGCTTGGATGATAATAGGTACATTTTTTTACCTTGTCTTTTCCTCCAATTTTCTTACTCATTTTCAAGTCATCCAACTTTTGATCTCTTCATTCTTTGTTTCCCATTTGTTTTCTCCACCAAAATTTTTTGTAGCTCAATTCATATAATTTTTTACCAAATGGCATATCTTATTGCATACATAACATCTCACATTAGTATACATTTTCCTAAAGTGAATCCTTACACAATTAAGTCCAATGTGGTTGTATTCTCCACATAGATGACATCTTCTCCATGTGTTATAGTATGAACCAATAAATTCTCTTTGTTTGGTTCCATTGTGCTAGTTTAGAGGGCTAGTTTGTATTTGAATATCTCATACCTATAAATGTTTCATGACTCAAAACTTTGGGATTCTCTAGCATCCATATTAGAGAATCTATATTTTATATTTTGAATCATTTTAATATATTTTGACCAGGTTTTGAATCCCTCAAATTCTATTGGTTATTGTTGCCATGCTGATTGCATATTGTTCAAAAATCTAGAAAGCCCTATAATCTATTTGATTAATTATCACTTTTACCTAGTTGATCCTATTGAAAAAATTATTCTTGCATTACATTCTAGGGTTCATAGACTTTCTATATTTAAAATTTGAGCCTATGATGAATCTATTTGACTAGGTTTCAAATTTGATTCTATGTGAAATTTCTAAAGTTTTACTAGTAACTAAAACTGTAGATTGATTAGAAGGCATGTTTGGGATGATATAGCTTTGAATCCATTATATATGAGAACAAACTGAGTGAACCTCTATTTTTAGGGCTAAAAATACCTGCAATGTGATAGTTTTCAATAATCTATCCTCATGTTTTCTCAAGTCCATTCTATTTGCAAAAGTCTCTTTTTTGTTAGGTTATCCAGTTCTACAATTTCACGTAGCTCACTTTGCACACCTATTAAATTTTCTCAGTTACTCATCATGAGCTAAAAATGGAGACGTGTTTTTTCCATCTAGTAATAAAGTAATGCCCCATATTTCAAACCCTCAAGTGATCATTTGACCTATTTTCAAAACCAAAACAAAATGCAATACCATGTTGTAACCAATTACTTGTAGGACCAGTTTGAAGTAGTTGACTTTGGTTATTTATATTTTTTGATCCAAGCATCATCATAAGAAAAAATTTGACAAGGTGAAGGAATGTGGAATATTGAAGAAATGTGCCAAGTGTCAGACTCTAGTTGCTTTATTCAGTTAGTTTGAAGGCCATTCTAATGAACTCTCAGCATAGTTTTGAAAGTTTGTTTAAAAGGTCAAGAAATTATTTTAAGATGATTAACCAGTGACCTAAATGTTGGGAACATACAATTGGAATTTTTTTTGGTCTTTCATTGATGTAAAATCTATCAATGAGATATATTGCTACCTAATCTAAATGTCATATCTATTTGATTGATGAAGAGAATTTGAGAGTTACTCATAACTATAACACCTAGAGGAAAGGTTGAAGTTATGAAATAGATGTTAAAATGGATATTTTATTAGATAGACTTTGATAAAGAAAAGTAATTGTTTATGTCAAGGAAGCTTAGACTAACTGAGCAAAAGAGTTAAATACTAAGGATTGTCAAGTAATGCCAGTGTCAACCAAGCTACAGTTAGTGCTAAGAAAATCTAGTGTTCACTGAGCATTAGCATTGACCAAGCAAGTTAGTTGATGCCAAGAAAGAAATATTTTTAGTGACTGAGTATTTCAATATTGACCAAGTGTTAGAATTTAGTGATTTTTGAGTGAAAGTTAAACATCAAATTCAAAGGAATCGTAAGTTCAAAATGACTTAGTTGATTTTGTGGGAGATGCAAAATGTATTGAAGATAAGATTGATGAGTTGGATCTTTAAATTCATGGTGATGATTAGAAAAATACCTAACAAAAAGATTCTAGAGAAGTTTCTAAAGGATAATCAATAAGATGTATAGATACACTAAATTAAGTTGAATATAATCATAAACCTTAAGATCTACGGTGGATGTTGAAAATGGTAAACCACATATTACCTATTTAATGTGATCTAGAACCAAACATTTGGTGCCTAGTCAAACCTTAGTGAGTGTGTGCTTGATTTTATATATGATCAAATTCATATAGAGCAAGGTTGACCAGATATACATAAGTGACTAGATGTGAAGCTAAAAGAGAAAATCTTGGAGATGTGATGTTCTTGTTGATAGCTAGAAAAAGGGTTAAGTGTTGATAAGAATAAGTGGATTGACTTCATGAAGGGGGTCCACAAAGATCAAGATAAGAGATGATAGTGAAAGGCTTATCAGTGAACTAGCATAAGGACCAAACATAGATCTAAACTAGAAAAAGTAAGTTCTAATCACACATATTAGAACCTATTGTTTTCTTTCTTATCATTGTAAATAGTTTGTATTGAAATCCTTTTATGAGAGATTGACCTAATAGTCACTTAAAGACTTAACAGCTTGTGTAAATCCTTTAACTAAGTGACATTTAAATGGAATGATCAAAGTTCTCTTATGAGGTGACTCCTAATAGGGTGATTAAATCCTCTAACCAAGTCACATTTAATAGTGTGTATTGTAACCTTTAACATGGTTTGTTCCTAATAGAGCTCACTTCGAAAGAGTGAAAAAGAGTGACATGTTGCTGGTGGCTTTTCCCAAATTGTGTTTCCATATTAAAACATAGTGTCAAACTATTATGAATTTTTAATTAATATTTTACATGTGATGATTTTCTCATTATGCATTGCAACTTAAAGTTTATGATAGCTTTATAGTAGAGACTAAGCAATAGTAGGATATGCAGGAAATGTTTAATTGTTCAAGTGGTTCATATAGACCTTCCCCACTTGAATTATTCTAAACATTTCTAACAATTGGTATCAAAGCTTAGTGCTTACAAAGAAAATTTTGAAGGTTCTTAAAGCTAAAGATCATAACAACCAAGAGAGATGTAGCTAAGCTAAATAAGGAGAATTATTCTACATGATTGACCTTGATGAAGATGCACATATCTAGTGTCAGTGATCCTTCTATCAATTTATGAGAAGTGAATATGTAGAGGTAACAACTAGTCCTCTGAATGGTGAAGAATTGTGAAAAAATTAGATCACAATGAAGAAATGTTTTCAATTGCTTCAGCCCTCAGCTATGCCAAGTTTGATGGCCTAAAATATTTCAATAGTGTAAAGAAGATGTGGGATAGATTAAATATGATATATGGAGGTGATGTCAATGTACAAAGAATGAAAGAAAAAAGCCTAAGAGGTAAATTTGATTATATGACAATGATGGAAGGTGAAAAAATATTACAATACTACACAAGAGCTAAAGAGGTTATTAGTACTATTCAAGGAGAAAATGGAATGACTAAAGATGAAATAGTGATACGAAAGTTATTGAGGACTCTACCTACTATCTATGCCATTAAACTCTCTACAATTCAAGAACTGAGATGCACACCAAGTAACAATTTGACCTTAGAACGTGTAGTTGGTAGAGTTATTTCTTTTGCGATAGGGTATTTTTTAGTGGTTAATATTCATAATTTTGAAAATTTTAGAAAAAAAATTGCTAATAACTTCAGATTTAATGCAATCTAAATTGCAACATTTTTATTAAATTTAGTTCTAAAATATTTAAAATCACTCAATAATTTATTTTATTAAAATGTTAAACTCAAAGATTCACCACAAGATTTGATACATGATTAGATTTGATTCAGCTAAATATTATATATTATCAAAGAAATTAAAATTAATTCACCAATAATTATCATAATTATTAGTTACTTTAGGGATATATTACCAAAATTAATTTTCACTATTGATTTAAAATATAATCTAATTATGCTCATAATTTTCATGAGATAAAACATGTTCAATTTTGATTTGTAATATTCTATGACGATAAGCGAACTTCCTATTATTATTGAGATTCAAAAATATTTTCTACTCAAAAATTATGATTCTAAAAAAATCTCCAATATAAATAATAGTTAAAATAAAAAAATTGAGAGTCATTTATAAAAATAATTTAGTTTTTCAAAATAATGAAATATTTGCCAATAATTTATATCCTTTTCTAGAGGGGGGTTTCTTAAAGTTTACCATGTCTTGAGATGTCTAATTTTGATAACTACACACCTACTACCATTGAATCTACTTCCAAGTCACAACTAATTCTTAGTAAGAAAAAAGGAAAATATAAAAAGAGTGAAAGTGACAGTTCTTATGATGAGATTGATGAATTTGAAGCCTTCATTGCAAAAGGCTTTGCAAGAGGATGAGATAAATACAAAGGTAAATTATCTATCATTTATTTTTCATTCAACAAGGTTGGGCATATTCTTGCTAGATGTCCTCACATAGAAGAAAATGATGAAAAGAAGGAAAACAAGTAAAAAGGAAGAAGAGATGCTAAAAGACTATAGAAGAAGCAAGGATGAAAAGGTAAGAAATCTTGTTATATTGCTGAAGAGTAGAAAGATAATGAATCTAAGAGTAATGATGGTGAATGTGTTTATGTTGCTATGAAAGAAGAGTCTAATCAAGATGATAAAACTACTTTAATTTCTTATGTGAAAAAAAGTGATAGATGGATAATTAATAGTTGGTGTTCCCATCATATGACTCGTGACAAAGAAAATTTGAAGATATTGGTCTATACAATGGTGGATGTGTTAAATTTGGTACTTATATCCCATGTGTTATAAAAGGTAAAGGAACTATTCAACTGAGTTGAATTTGACAACATAAAGGCCTAGATACATTATGGTGATGGTAAGCTAATTGGAGCTGGTGAGTAGATGAGAGGTAATGTATTCTATCTAGACCTATCTGGATAAATATGTATGTTTTCACAACAAGAAGATGTTTGGTTATGGCACAAAAGATTATGTCATGTGAATTTTGATAATTTGGTTAATATTAGTAAGATGAAAAAAGTGAGAGGATTGCCTAAATTGAAGAAGCTTAACAATGCTATGTGTAAATACTATCAATTAAGAAAGATGACCAAATCTAGTTCTAAGAAAAAAGCATATATTGCATGTGATATTTTGGAATTGGTTCATACTAATCTATGTGGACCCATTGGTGTTAAAAGTTACTGTTGAGATCAATATTTCATTCTATTTGTGGATGCCTATTCTAGAATGATGACCTTGATGATTCTTAAAGCTAAATCTAATGGTTTGCATTTATTCATGTGGTGTTTAGCTAGACTTGAAAAAGAAATAGAGAAGAGTCTAAAGTGTTTGAGATCTAACAGAGGTGGTGAACTCATTTGACATGAGTTCAATACATTCTGCAATAATAGAGGAATCAAAAGATAGATTTTGCCACCAAGGACCCCTCCACAAAATGGGATAATTGAAAGGAGAAATAGATCAATAATGGACTATGCAAGGACACTAATGATGGAAAATGGTGTATTACAAAATTTTTGGAGAGAAGTGTTTAGTATTGTTCTGTATACCTTGAATAGAGTTCAAGTTAATAAAGGTACATATGCTACACCATTTGAACTATGGTATGTTTATGCTCCTAACATTAAATATTTCAAAATATTTGGAAGTAGATGCTATATACTGAAAGCTAATATGAACAGAAAACTTGATGAAAAGAGTGATTAATGCATATTCCAAGGTTATTCCACAAAAATAAAATCTTATAAGTGTTTAAATTCAAACACTAACAAAGTTGTAGAAAGTGTAAACGTGAGGGTTGATGAGTTTGTAAAAAAAGGTGATGTTTCATGTAATGAAGAAGCTAAAGACTATAGTACACTCATCTATGTGCATGATGATGCTGCCAACACTCAAAATGAGTAGACATGTCAAATTACAAGTTTCCATCAAATAGGAAATGATTGAGCACAAATGAAAATTGTTGAGTAGTAGAGAATGGGTGTTGATAAATAGACTAAAGATGTCAAGTCACAAATAAGAAATTTCAACCATGAAATAGTGAATTTTGAGTATTCAAAACAAGAACTAGAACCAAGATAAGAAAGTGGAAATGAGTCAGAGATTGTTTTTCTAGATGAACCTAAAGAAGAGCCAAGAAGAAAACTATATGTGTTAGAAAAATATGCGAGAAGACATCATAATCCTAATCAAATCATTGGAATTGTTGAATCAACTGTGATGGCAAGGAGAAAACTCAAAGGTGACACATGCTTATTATGTGAGCTTGATACTAAGACAATAAAATATGTTTTAGATAATGAAGGCTGGATACAAGCTATGAATGAAGAAATTGACTAGATTGAGAAGAAAAATGCTTAGACCTTTGCCAAGACATAAAGAAAAAAATATCATTGGGAAAACATGGGTTTTTAGGAACAAGCTTAATGGAAATGGTGAAATATAAAGAAACAAAGCAAGTTCGGTATGCAACGGTTATGTACAAGAAGAAGGATTTGAGTATGGAGAAACCTTTTTTTCCTATGGCTAGACTTGAAGGAGTCAAAACTCTACTTTCATACTCAGCTTAAAAGAATTTCAAGGTATATCAAATGGATGTCAAATCTACATTTTAAAATGGTATACTGGAGCAAGAAGTATACATTGAAAACCCTAAAGGATTTGTAGATATAGACAAGAGGAACATGGTATTTAAAATGAAAAAATCTCTTTATCAATTTAAGCAAGCACCAAGAACATGGTATGAAAGACTGCACAACTATTTAGGGAAAATTGGTTTTGAGAGGTCAAATGATAACAACAATCTATATTTGAAGAATTGTAAGAACAATGAAGTACTATTATCTAAGATATTACTTGATGATATCATATTTGGAAGAAGAAAAGAATTATGTAGATTATTTTCTATAGAAATGAAAAAGGAATTTGAAATGTCTATATTTGGTAAAATCAAATTCTTTTAGTTGAATTATAAATATGTCCAATGAAGTGTGGTATTTTCATTTTTCAAAGCAAATACATCAAAGAAATAATGAAGACTTTTGGTGTGGAAGATTCAATGCTAGTGCATGCATCTATGTCTAAAGAAGATAAGCTATCTAAGAATGATGATTCTATTGATGTAAACCAGACCCTATAAAGATCCATGATAGGGAAATTGCAGTATGTTGTTCACAACAAACCAAATATTGTATTGGCAATTCAGATAATTTCTATATGTTTAGAAAATCCTAAAGACAATCACATCATGGATGTAAAAAGGATAATAATATTCTCAAAGGTATGGAAGACTATGGATTATACTACAAGAGAGGTGATAGATATGAACTGAAGGATTTGATTGACTTAGATTGGGCAGGAAATATTGATGATAGAAAAAGCACTAGTGGAGGTGCATTCTTTCTAGGAAAGAGGTTGTTGTAATGGAAAAGAAAGAAAAAAAATTGTATTTCTCAATCAATAGTTGAACTCAAGTGTGTGGTAGCTACAATGAATTATTCAAATATTATATGGATTAAGAAATTGTTGAAAGGCATGCAAGAATAGATTATAGATCTATTAGTTATCTTTCGTGATAACAAAAGTACTATTAACATTTCAAAGAATCTAGTGATGCACACTAAGAAAAAGTAGATTTCTATTAAGTATCAATCCTTAAGAGAATTAGTTTAAGACAAAGAAGTGAAGCTAGAATATGTGAATACAAAGGAACAAATTTTTGACATATTTGCAAAACCATTATCCACAAATGTTTATGAATATCTTAGAGGTAAATTAGGGTTTATTCCCCTAACTAAGGATAATTAATAAGCCAAGGTGCATTGCACCACATGTGCTAAATAAAACATTCTACATTGTGGTGCAATATAGCTCTACTTTGGGACATGCCTAAGGTAGAATACTTTAGTATAGCATAAAAGATCAATCATATAGAAATGAAAAGTATTAGCCAGATATGCAAAATATACATAATTCAAATGTATGAAGAATTTGAAGTCAAAATATCTACACGTATTTAGCATTTTTGTCAAATAAGGAGAGATTACTGAGAATTTAAGATGAAAGAGAGAGAGATTACTAAAAGTCACAAGATTATCAAGAAAAGAAATATAAACCTCAGAGGGAGAGATTCATGAAAGAGGGAAAACTAATAGAGGGATGTTGAAAGTTTGAATGGATGAGAATTAGAATGAAACTAAGGAAAGTGGTAACTCATGGATGTAGAGTCTTTTAGACTGTATGGTAACGAAGTTATTATTCATATTTCAAATATTTGAGATGTTTCCTTCAATGCCAAAGAGGGAGATTTTAAGAAACATACAATTGGAACAATTGTTTTTTTTCGATTGATGTGGAATCTATGGATGAGTCATATTTCTACATAATCTAAATGTCATATCTATTTGATTTATGGAGAGGATTTGAGAGTTACTCATAACTATAAAACCTAGGGGAAAGGTTGAAATTATGAAAAAGAAGTTACAATGGATATTTGATTTGATAAAATTTGATAAATCAAAGTAATTATTTATGCTAAGGAAACTAAGCCTAGGAAAACAAAAGAGTAAAATGCTAAGGAGAGTTGAGTAATGCTAGTATCAACTGAGCCATAACTAGTATCGAGAAAATGTAGTATTGAGTGATTGTTAGCATCAACCAAGAAAGTTAGTTGATGTTAAGCCATAAATATTTTCAGTGACCAAGTATTTCAATATTGACTGAGTGTCCTAATTTAGTGATTGTTGAGTGATAGTAAAAGATAAAATTGAAAGAAATTATAAGATCAAGTTGACTCAGTTGATTTCTTCAGAGATATAAAGCACGTTGAAGATAAGTTTGATGAGGTGGGTCCTTAAATTTAGGGTGATGATTAGGTAGAGACTTAAAAAAAGCATTCTAGAGATGGTTTTAGACGATTATCATGAAGATGTACAGATACATTGAGTCAAGTTGATTCTAATCATAAACCCTACGATCTATGGTGGATGTAAAAAATGGTAAAGTAGAGATTTCCTATTTAATGTGATACTAAACTGAGCATTTGATGCCTAGTCTAGTCCCAACTATGTTAAAAATTAGCTATACGTAGATATGTAAATGTTGTCATTAATGGAAACACATGATGTATATTAGAAAACCTCAAAAATAAAGATACTTAGCTTTTTGGTACTCATAAAATTGTCTAAGTATGAAAATAGTTTACAACAATGTATTGTTTTGTATGCAAACTATTGCCAACATCATATTATGACTATAAAATTAAATAGGGGAAAAATGAATTAAGCTAAACATGTGGTTAACATTGCTTATAGAAATACTAACTCTAACACTTGTTATTCAAGTTCTAGTGAATATAGTTATTTGTTTGTCAAACTAGAACCGAGAAAAATATTTGTAGTATAGCTTGTTTATACTATGGTATTTTTGAGAGAGAAGATATGTGGAATAGTATACATGTTGATGATGATGTGTATAACCTTGAACATCAGTGTTGATAGTACAAAAAAGAGATAATTAAGATTTACAAAACAATGGAATGAAAGGTAAACGAATTATCTGCTTACAAAATAACACCTAGACCAATTAGGGAAAACATCCTAGATGTTTACTCTAAGTTGGGAAAGTTTATTTTGGTCCCAATTAACATAGAAAATTTTTTTCAAAAGGCATGGTATTTATGCAAAGACATTTTGTGAAATTATTTATGAAGTAATGTGTGAAAGTTGTGAATGTGAAGTTTTGTATTATATGCAAAAGCAAGATTTTAATAACTTGATTTTGTGATCTGAGATTGAGCTGAAATCAAAGATTAGTTGAAAGAAGGTACAACATTTATACTTCTACATTCGAGTAACTTAGACAATAAATTACTTGTTTGGACAGCAAGCTCTTATTGTAATTAAAAGTGCTTGTTTAGGCAGTCATCTCTTCTTGCATCCATTTTACCACAACTCCTAACATAGTTGGACTCTCCAAATAGGGAATCACATGTACTAAATGCTCTTATAGAGTCCTAGAGTCCTAATAGGGTTCATACTTTAGCAAGGAATGAATATATATATATATATCTTTGTGGACATCATTCCCACTGGGGATTTCCCTTGGCTAGGGTTTCCCTAGTTAACAAAATATGGTGTTATGAATTCTCCTTATGCATGGTTACTCTGACTATTCAACATTGCCTATTTAATTTATTATGCATGGTTCAAACTAATAAATAATATCGAATTGGTAACAAAATTTTCAAGACTAAAAATTCACCACCCACCCTGCCATCCTCAGCCCCAAAGTATTCCTTGTTTCTAACAATTGGTATTAGAGAACAATTACTCAATGGAGGGTTAATAAATTAAGTAAGATCCCTATGGATATGGAATAGTTGATGAAGAAACTTAAAGAGACACTTAAACGAATTGATCTCCTTAATAAAGAAAGAGAAAAATTGAAAATGAATATGAAGACTCCAAAGTGTACACTAGACAATTGAAGGACAAGATTGAACATCTCAAATTCAAGCCTGAAGCTACTAAATTTGAAACTAGTGATGATGGATATTCAAAGATGAAAATAGAGTTCAAGATCTTGAAGCATAAATTAAAGATTACAAATCCAAAGTAGAGTTTGAAGAATGATCCTAGTGAAATTGAATCTAATTTAAAGACGAAAAATTAAGATCTTAGAGCCAATCTAGAAAACAAGACATCTAAACTTGAAGCATTAAAAGAATATCATGAAGAACCTATAAGTACAACACTATTGTGAAAGGTGAACTAACTCAAAGCAAGGTACAACTTGAAAATCTTTATTCTAGCAGAGAAAATCTTGATGAAAAAATGTCAGTACAAAGACCTACCTATGATAAGACCGGCCTTGGTTACCTATTTAACATTTTTGCAAGAAACATGACAATGGATAAAATTTGAAAGAGAAAGATAAATATAATGATAAGATTGAATCCAATCAGTCTTCTAATAAATCTAAAGAAGTAGACTAGAAAAGGAAACTAAGAAATTGGATGAACCTAAGCAAGTTGAATCTCATAAAGAAACTAGGTATGAATTTTGAGGTAAGTATTTTCCATGTAATGAAATAGGTCATATGAAAAGAGATTATGAAAATAAGTCATTTAATCATGTTAAAAATGTTTATTGTCATAATTGTCATTGTATTGGTCATAAAGCAATTGATTGTAAGAAATCTAAATATGACAATGGTAAAATGAATAGTAGAATGTATGGAAATACTAACCCTATAGATAGAGGAGGATCTAAATAGAGGAAATCAAGAGAAATAAGACCTTTTGAACAGAGAAATTATATCATTTTTTGTAAGTGTAAAATTTTTGGACCCATAGCCAAAAACTTTGAAGCACCTATTGATCAATAGATTCCTAGAATTAGGAGCCCAATATGTTAGTTATGCAACAATGGAAGAAACTTTGTAAACAAAAGGTACAATGAAAGAAACTTCAAAAATTATAGAAGGAATTCTGAAAGGAACTTCAAAACTAACAAACACAATGAAGATCAAAGATACACATTTAGTGAACTTCAAGAAGAATTTGATGAGACATTTGTAAAGGGATTAACTATTAGATCTGAAGAAAAGTTGGATGATGTAGAGAAAGGAAGATTGAAGTCAGTAATCAAGTTTGATTCAACCAAGTTGAATTAAGCTTGTTCATAGATGGAAGAAACTTTGGAAATAAAAGGTACAATGAAAGAAACTTCAAAAATGATAGAAGGAATCATGAAAGGAACTTCATAACTAACAAACACAACGAAGATCAAAGATACACATTTAGTGAACTTTGAGAAGAACTTGATGAGACTTTTGTAAAGGGATTAACTATTAGATCCAAAGAAAAGTTGGATGATGTAGAGAAAGGAATGTTGAAGTCAATAATTAAGTTTGATTCAACCAAGTTGAGTTAAGCTTGTTCATAGCACTATAATTTGAAACTTCATTTAGAGATCTAACTTTGAGTAGCGAGGTTGAGAAAATATGTAACTAGATGAGTTTAGACTATAGCTAAGCTAACTTGCAATTTGGAGGTTAGAGAAAAAATAATGAAGGAAATAAGACCTACTATAAGAATATAAAATGTTTATTCTATGATAGAAGATGCAATCTATGTTTTCATAGAATAAATCATGGAGAAAAATTTTGTGAAGCGTTGTGATGATGAAAGGAAGCTATGGTTAACCTAAGGTAGCATTTGAAGATGAAACAAATAATTTTGAGTAGATATTTGGTTTCAGAACGAAATTACCATCTTTTCTAGTTAGAAAATTACACAGTTAATGCAAGTTCAAGTTGGATAAATAGAGTACAATTTTGATTATTTCAAAATTGTAATTATCTTAGAATCTTAGAGCACACAGAAGTGATTTGCCAAAGTTATTTCAAGAATAACCCTACTTTGAAAAAAGTATTTTATCATTTGTTGTGTAGAATTTCTTTGATAAATTTCTATTTGGTAAAATAATAGTTATGAAAGTAGTTCACAATGTTGATAATATTAAGAGACCCAAATTTAAGGTTGTCCCTATGAAACTCTTAGAAGGAAACCTTAATTCGGCTCTATCAACAACTCCAAACAATATAGTTTACATGGAGGATATAGGAAGTTACTTGTCTAGGAAGTTTGAAACTATTGGAGGTAAAATTATGAACAAGGATATGGAAATTGTATTCAACCATGATATGACTGTAAATCTTGGATTTGAACATCTAAAAGATTTAGATTTATTTAGATATTATTTCTAGCATGAACTTGATAATGAAGAATGAACTCAAAATATATTAAGCCGAATTCATAATGGGAAGTTTTGGATGGGAGATAATGTAGTTGACATATCTACCAACCTTGTTCATGACATTACTAGTCTTATAAAACAAGGTAGTGTACCCATTTGTGAGAAATTAGTTAAGAAGATAGTTTAACTCAATACTAAAGTAGTTTATAATGGCAAGTCAATGGTGATGAACACCATTAGGCAACATGATGTTAGATTCTTGAGCAGAATCATTGCATATTCTATTTGTGCAAGTTCTAAGAGTGATGAGTTATTAGTAGGATTTATCTATGTAGCCAAAAAGATTTGTATCTAGAAAGAACAAGTAAATTTGAGTGAGATTTTGAGATTACAACTCCTTGAGAATCTGGAAAAGATTAAGAGAACTAAGAATGGTGTATTCAGATTTTAGTCACTAACCAATCATATTTTCTTCCATGTACTTAAAAGATTTCCATTTCTATCAATTACAAAGATTATGAGGAGTGAAAAATGTACTATGGATAAGATAATAGATGTACGTAGAAGGCATCCTATAGATAAAATCTTGGATAGTGGCAATTTGATTATGAGAACATTCTAGAATGAATTGAAACAAAGATTCAAAATTGCACTACCAATCATTGATAGATTTAGGGTTCACATATGTTTTATGGTAGATACAAATCTAAATTATGATGAAGTAGTGGAACCAAGGGAAATATTTCTTGAACCCTTAGGTTATGAATTAAGTGATGATGTAGCTATTGGTTACATTGATCTATTGTTGAACTTTGGAAAGGACAAAGCCTCATATAGATTTGGAACATATGGAGAGATAATTCACTCATCTTACTAGGCATCTTTAGAAAAATAATCTCATAAGAAGGTTAAGACTATGATGAAGAAAGCATTGATTGAGGTTGGTATGAAAAAAAGAGAATCATAGGTAGTGTTGGTCTATATTTTCACATGATAAAATTCCTTTGTCCAGGTATAGAAATTCAGATTGTATCCATTAATGGTGAATAAGGTTTCTTGCTAAGTCATCCTTTTGTTAGCCTTTGAATTTTTTTGTGAAAACCCTATGTCTCTTTCCATTTAAAAATTTTTAGGCATGAAATATTTGAAAAAGGAACTTGGGAAAATATTCTATTTTCTTTTTATTTTTCCTGCACCCCCGAGTTATCTTTCCTCTCAGATTCCTCACCATCTAATTTGAATAGATCTACCATTGTTGTTACCTCACTATAAAAACATGAGCACTTTTTATACATAGTGAGGTAGTGAGTACCAAAAAGTTTATAAAATGGGACCATAAAATGAAGATACGACAATCAGAGATTTGTTTTTTGGTTGACTTTTCAGTAATGTACACCTTGCGAGTATTGTCGGAATGGGAAAAGGGACCTAGTAGAAGAAGTTAGAAGTCGGTGCTAGAATAAGGGTCTTTCTGATGCTTTGCTACCTTGCTATCAAGAAACTTTGTCATCTTGTTGTTAGCAAAGGTTTGAGGCATCATGAAATCAATAGCCAATGGGACCTCAAGTAATGTGTTAGGATAAAACCATGTACAGAAATAGAAATTACATGCAAATATAACCAATAATAGAAAATAATAGATCACATAGAAATGAACACAAGGCACCAAGATTTAATGTGGTTCACCCAATCCTTGGGCTATGTCCACCAAAATGAAAGTCCAATATTATTACAATCCAGTGATTACAACCTAATTACAATCCACAATCCCTTACAGCTCAATACCACCACAAGAACCAATTTCACATCACAAAATAACATCATAATAAAAAATACCTAACCCTAAGTTCTTTTATATAAGTATTGTATGCCATTTTAGGGTTACAACATGTTGGCCATATGTAAGCCACAATATCAGCCACACATCGGCCATGGCTCGAACCCCACAAAATGATGGACTATCTATAGTACTTTCCTGATCAATCACCACAATCTAACATAAGATGGATGGGTGACTAGGGTTAAAAGTAAGGTCTTGTTGGGTGCCAATAGTGTAGAATTTCCTATGTTGTCAATGCCCTAGACCCATGCCCCATTCATAAAGTGTATAAGGGATCCCAATCGTCAGATCAAACTAGAATCAACAGTCCTCGATATCTCATTATGGAAAGTTGCAAGTTGTTTACTCTATGTGACATAGTGAGTATGAGACCCACCACTCTTTAGGGTACTTTATGTAGATTCTCCACCTTTGATTTAGTCTCAAATCAATGGCCATCACTATCTCACCATGAAGAGTTTCTCAGATGATATGTATAGTGAGGTAGCGAATGAGGGCCCCCACTGTTCTTCTAAGCAGTGCAGTAATATATCATGCACAAGATCAAGATCAAATCAATGGTTGTTGCTACTTTGCTATGGCAAGGTGATCATTCTTTATGTATAGTGAAGTAGCCACCTATTGACATGTGTCCTCAATCTCTAGTTGGTCCAGAAAGAAGTGCCATCAAGGAAGGAGTTGTGTACGTGGGGAATTTTCATTGGGTTGGTTGGCCAATTTTTCACGTGCAACACCAAGTTGTCTTTCTCCATATCCCATAATCATAGGACTTTTAAAGATTGATGGCATAGATTTAAACATAGAAGGTGGTGCCACTCGATGTATTAATTAGACATGAAAGCTTTGCATGTGAAGGAAAATAGTGTATACTACAAAAGATTTGATCAGCTTCACCTTATGCAACCAAAGATTTCAAGCTTTTCCTAAGTAGAAGCAATTACTGAAGAAAACCATGCTGAAATTTGGCAATATTGTGAAGTAGTTTGTTTGTGAAAAATTTGCAGAAATATAGAGGAAAACAAGGATAGAATTCAAGTAAGTAATCCTATTGTATTCTCTATAAGTATTTCTGTTCTATAAAGCATAATCAAAGATGCCTCCAAAGAAGAGATTTTAAGGTCAAGTAAATTATTTGGATAGAAATGTACATGATGATTTTCTTGAGTTGCTTCTTGAGTTTACTATAGACACAGTGCAAGTAAAAAGTTGACCTCATTAAACCCTAGGTTGAGGATAGTAGATGGATTGTATGATAAGGGTAATTGGGTCCAAGACACTCAAACCTCACAAACTAGTTTAAATTTGTTCAAGAAATGGTTTATAGAAAGGAAATTGTTTGCCCCACATGCCAATATATGGAATTTTGACTTAGGAAAGCTAGTAGTTCCTAGTGTGTTTATGGATTATGACCTCCTTGAGGTTGTGGTGAAGTGTTATGATCAAGCCACTAGGGTGCTACCTTACCAGGTGCCCTTAAAGGTAGGAGTAGCTGAATTCTTGTGGTAGTTGGGAGGAGTAGAAGAAGCCTTTTTACACAAAAGAGGAACAAGATCAATTTTTCCCACTTGCATAGTAGCCCACCAGTTTGTAATAATCTAGGAAAGGTGTGTCTTCCTCTACAAATTTTTGGATCAGTATAAAATGGCAGTATCTCACCCTTATTTTTGTGATGTAGAAGGTTTCTTTAATTTTGCTCTTAGGCATAGGATCAAGCTTGATCCAATTGAGCATGAATTTTATTTCCCTGAAGATGTAATAAGGAATGAGTACTCTCTATAGGAGCAAGAAAAAAAGAAAGAAAAATGGAGAGTCTATTCAAAAGTTTTGAATTTTATTAATTTTTTTGACAAAGATTAAACCCCTCTAAGTAATGTTGTAACAACTGTAGATAAAATAAATAATCTTATGAGTACATTCCCTAAAATAATGGAGGTAATGAATGAGAAGAAACAACATTTCATTGATTCTTTTCTAGATAAGGCCAAGGAAATAATGAAAAGATTGGATTTCACTCCCAATGTGGGGGCAACTCACTATTTGTACAAAGGAGGTCAGGATATACTATCATTCAAGATCAAAGGCCCATTGTGGATAAAGGAAAATGGATAGTTGAATCTAATAGTTCTATTTTTGAAGAAAGGCCTCCTAAAATTTCTCCCAAGAGGAGGAAGATAATAAGGGAAGAGGAGCCACATGATGAGAGTTACTCACCTTCCCAAACCCCCATGAGAATTGAGGAGGAGCAGCTCACTGATGAGCAAATTGAACAAATGGGATCACAAGGGGGAGTTTTGTTACCCAAGTCGAGATTGATGAAGGGAACCCCAAGGAGCGTCCTGTGCCAAAGTTTGAGTCAAGTGTAGTAGATTTTAGGGGAAGGGAATTAGACCCTATTTTGGAACAAGCAAGTCAGCAATTTTTGTTTGATGATAGCTTTGTAAGGTCTAGGGCTTTCCATCAGTTTACTTGGAGGGCAAAAGTGCACATTTTTGAGGAAGGATGTAAGAATATGAAAGTAGAGCACCTAGAAATGGATGAATCCTCCATTCAAAGTCAAATAAAGGAACAAATGATTTAAGAGTTCTAAAATATAACCCCTAAAGAAGGGAGATAGATGGTAAAGGCTGCAAATATTTTATTATTGCCCAATTGGGACATTTTCGATGCCTTCATTTTTAATTTTGTGTCAAATAATTTGAGATTTCTAGATCTAAATAAAAAGGAGTTCTTGGGAACTACATTTAGTAATGACCAAGGTGCTCTTGTCATGTGGTCATTAAGAGGAGGATCTAGGGCTACTCCATCACAACCTAATGATTTAGGACTAACAAGGAATATCATTGTGATGAGAGTTGCTAATACCTCACATGTACATGCAGCTCACATGAATGTAGATTACTCTCAATTTTCCTTGGCCACTGTAGAGAGGGAAGAAAAGGAAATGACTGAGCTGCAGAGCAAGTATGAGGTAGTTGTGGATGCCTAAAATAAAGAGGTAAAGAAGAGAATTGATCTTGAGAACAAGCTAATAGGTAGGTCAACAACACCAAGAATAACACACCCTTGCCCCCCAGTTGAACCCTTCAAATCCACGCCCCTCATAGAAATACTAGATACACCCTAAAGCCCACATTACTACACTGCTAAGGATTTTGAAGAACAAAAGGGTAAACTATGGGCCTTACATGTAGAGTTGGAGTCAAAATATGAAGATAAATTAAGAAAAGCCCTCACATATTTGGGGGAAAAAAATGAATGGCCACTAATTCATGATCAGTTAGCTAGGATGATTAGCATCTAGGAGGAGTTGAAAGCCAACGATGAGGCTCTAAAGCCTATCATGAATAAATGTTTAAGAAGGGAGAAAGAAATGGCATTTTTGTGTTTCTCTTTCATAAGGAATTCTTAAGATCAAATTGAAAAAAACTTTGATATTGTTTCTAATCTTGCTGATTTTGACAATAAAAGGATTCATTTATAGAGAATAATAGTAGGCTACTTGAACAACTACAAGAGCCAAAAATTCAGTTTGTTTCCTCATGCCCTACATAAAAGAAATAATTTGAAAAACAAAGATGAATGGGTGAAGGAACTTGATGATATTTTTTGTTTAAGGATGAATAGAATTGTAAATGAAATAGGGCATGCATGGTGGGCTACCAGAATAGAAGAAATGGTGAACGCCCAAATATTCTTTGATTCTTTAAAACAAGAATTTGCTGCTATTGATAATGAGGCTGAGTATGTGTTAAAAAGAAAGAGAGATATTTTGCAATTCAACTGGATAGATGACACACTATTTGACAAGTGGATGGCAAAAATAGCTCCTAGTGAACAGTTTTATGAAGATGAAACTAACAGTGATGAGGTGTAGGGTGAAGAGATCCAAATCATTGACATTGTCACTACACAAGCCCAACTAGAAGAAGAAGATGAGAATAATAAGTAACTTTCAGTTGTAGGCCTAGGCCCATAGAATGCTGATACAACCAAAGAAGAGAAAAAAGTAGAAGTTACTCCCACCATATAGGATAAAGATGGTGAAAACCCATAGGTGGAGATTAATGTGCAATCATCAAAACAATCTTCATCATTGGCTCACTTGGCAGTTGCATACAAAGAGAGATCAAAATAGCTACCAAATAAACAACAATAGAAGATGTAACAGAAAGGGGCCCACAAAAAGGAATTTTTGATGTATAAGATTTTTTATTACTTAAATTTTGACATTTTTTGATAGGTGTATGTAAATATTTCTTGTAAAGGACACCTGTTTCTAGGCCTAAAGCTTTTTGCATGTCACACTATATAAATCAGATTCTAGCACCAGAGAAGGGTCCAATTTTTATTGTTTCTAGGTGATATACTTAGCTTGTTTTCAGTCCAATGTTTTGAGCAAGTTTATGATGTATTTTCTGTGTTAGTTCCTGAGAATACATTAATATAGAATGATCTATATGTTTCTTCTTAAGGTCATTTTAAGTTTACTACAAATATATACAATTTTCAAAGAAAATGAATACAAATTATGAGTTGTCCCCATATCAGTTCTTTCTAAATTTTGCCTCCTTTTGATTACTTAGTTATCTTGATATTGTATGAGTAAAGGCTGGTGCAACTAAATGCAATCCAATTAGGTTGTATATTTGTTCATCACTATTATTAGTTCAGTGGATTAAGTAAAAGCTTTGATGAATTTGATAAATTTGCTACAATAGTAGAAAGGATTTTTGAAGATATTTGAAGAGTTTAGATGAGAATCTGAATGAAACTAAAATAATTCTCATACAGTGTTTCCCAGTCTTAAATCATCCCTAGGTATACCCACCCTAGTTTTGTAGAGCCTAAATAGTAGAAAACCACCCATGGTTCTATTGAAGTTGGGTCTAAATGAGTTGCACATATAATTTTTAATAGGAATTGGCTAATCCCTAGATTGTTTGAGCGATATCATTTTGGTATTGAGCATTTTGTTGCTTAGTAGTTTTTTCAAACACCAATAGGTAGTAAAAAAAACAATCTTAGAACTAAAACAAACTAGTGAAAAAGTTGTGATGTATGTGCCACCTCAGTTGGTTAGGAATCAAATGTATCCATTATGGTGACTCCTATATAGAAAAGCATCCCATATGTTGTTGTATTAGTTGAGCAAAGTAGTGAACCCAAAAGGAAGTCTGATAGGCTAGTAGAAGTTGAGACTCACAAGTCAAAGAGGGATAAAAACAAGCTATTAGACCTAAGGAAAGGAAGAAAACATTATTGAGAATTGTAGATTATAGTGAGGAAGAAGAAGGCGAACAAGAACTTAAACAACCTAAAAATGTTATTGCTTCTAAATAGCTAGTAGGTAAAACAAGGTGAACCTGTAAACTAAAGATAGAAAAGATTAACACAACTATTGCCAATGATGGGAACTTTGTGCAAATGAATAAGTTTTATGATTTTGTACAATGATATTGAGAAAGAGTAGATTGATATCTCTACTATGAGATATATGATTCTAAACAATTTGAAACTTGAAAACATTGAAGACATTGTGATATCAAAAAGTTTATGAAAGACTTATAGCAAAGAGGGCACCAATTCATAAAGAAGAAATGGAACTTTTGAAATCCATGATACAAATTATGTGAAAAACTAATGATGAAGAAGAAATTGGGAAATTGATGAACAATCTAGCACCTTGCTTACAAAGTAAGATGAGGCCATTTCAATTTATGGGAGGTGAGAAAAATATCATTAAAAGTGAAATAGTTGAAGCCATTAACAAGATGATGTTTGAATTAAAGGCTACACCTACCACTACAAAGAAAAATTTGGAAGTGTTAATAAGTAGTGATACAATGCAAACAGATCATAAAATTATTACTAATAGTATTGAAAATAATCCTTTTGTAAGTTGTGATCAACCTGAGTCCCATTCCAAAAACATTCTAGATTAGCTAAGACCAATAGAAGAGGAGAAAAGGTAGTTAGAAGAGGAAAATAAAAGGGTTGAAGAAGCCAAGCTGAAGTTACTTGAGAAGTGAAAGAAGAAGCAGGAAGAAGAAATAGAAAGGAAGGAAAAAGAGAAGGATGAAAAAGAGAGAAAATCAAGGGACATAGTAGAGAAGAAACAAAAGGAAGATGAGACTAAAGCATCTAGCTCATCCACTCTATTATCTCTTGTTGACCTTATAGGTGATGATGATGATCAATTTCACTTGATGTCGTCTTTGACCTAGTTAATTAAGAAGAACAAGAAAGTCAAGAGTCTACAAAGGATATTAATGGCTTGGTGACTGATATATTGCATAGCACTCTGATAGCCAAACATATAGAAGTAGACCTCAAATAGAGAGCCAAAGTAGTAGTAAAATATTTTGCTAATGAATTTATAGATTTAGTAAGTGTTGCAGAGTCTAACGCTCAAATTTCTCATGATGATAATCATTTTAGCACTATTTGTCAAAACATAAAGAATGATTTTGCTAAGTCTTGATACTTATATCAAGGAACTCTAAAGATGTAAACAAGATGACAAGGTATTATACATCAAATTTATATTATCTCATAGGGTGATTAAATTTTTGGATAATAAGATGGAAGAGAAGCTGAGTGAGCTAGAAGTTCTGACAATTCAGCTACAACAACCCTCTAGTAGAGTTGATAATTTTGAAGAAAAATTTGCCAGTGTTTACATTAACATCAAGAACTAGAACTTGAAAAAGATAAAATTTGGGGAAGATTATCAGATTTCAAAGAGACAATTGGAGGAATGTGTTAAATTAAAGGACACTTATTCCAATTTCACATATTATGACCTTAATGCAATTGAGATTGCATCATATTTCTTTCATAAAATCATCACTATTGCCGAAGCAGTGAAGGACACATGGGAAAAAGGTATGGATAGTCTAAAGGATAATTTTGATGATTGTATGAAGATGATATTAGCTTGAGGTAGTGAGACATAATTTTTAAAAAAATTTGACAATAGTTAAACATAACTTTTTGACAATTTTTGGACATTCTAACATTTATAATTGATGTCAAAGGGGGACAAGTTGTATGAGAAAATTGTAAGTAAGTTATGGATTTCATAGTCATATCAAAGGGGGAGATTTTGTAATAGATGGTAGATTGTAAGTATAGTAATGTTGTATGTTTTTGTTAAGTTTTTGATACTTAACTAATTTTTCCTACTTTATTACCATCAATGCCAAAGTGGGATATTGTTGATAATTGGCTTTATGTAGATATGTAAATTTTTTCATTATTGGTAACACATGATGTACATGATTGTAGAAAACCTTGAAAATAAAGATACTTAGATTTTTTATCCTTCGAAGATTGTCTAAGTATGAAAATGGTTTACAACAGTGCATTGTTTTGCATGCAACATGTTGGCAATATCATATTATGACTAGAAAGGTTACATGGAAGAAGAATAAATTGAGTTGAACATGTGGTTAACATTTCTTTTAGAAATACTAATTCTAATAGTTGTTATTCAAGTTCTAGTGAATACAATTATGTGTTTATCAAACAAGAATAAAGAATAGTATTTGTAGTATAACTTATTTTTGTGATGTTATTTTTGAAAGAGAATATATATGGAATTGTGTGCATGTTGATGATGATGTGTATAACCTTGGACATCACTATGGATAGTATAGAAAAGAGATAATTAAGATCTACAAAACAACAAATTGAAAGGTAAAGGAATTATTTCAATCATAATTATAACAATAGTATATTATCCCATACATAGAGAGGGTAGATCACTTTAAAAGGTGGAGGAATATTTTTCATTATGAAATCATTGAGATATCAAAGAGCATGGGAATTTTCTTTTGTTGTTTAGGCCAAGAAATCCATGTTAGATGAAAATGGAGTCTTTATTCTATACACTAATGGGGTGCAAGTTCTATTTGAAATTTGAAAACATGTGATAAACATAGATGAATCATTTTATCCTCTAATATGCACAAGAAACTATGCCTAATTTGCAAAAAGAATACACAAAATCCTCATGTATATAGTAAAGGGAGACAATTTTTTGACAAGAACAAAAGAAAACAAATATTTTATTCAAATACATACAAATACAGAACTAGCATTTATAAATTTGTTGCAAGAGTCTCTTGCCTCCATGGTGACTCTCTGGATGCATACAAACTAGGGGGAAATGCCTATGAGTTGAATATATCAGTGGGTGTCATGAATATGCATTTGAAAAGCACTCTCCTTACTATAATTGCAGCTAAAATACCTTATAAATCCATTGCTAACCTTATTTCATGAATGTGTGTGTGTGGGGGGGGAGGGGAAGGGTGGGGGGGTGCTCTTTATTGTAAATTTCTTTGAAAATGGAGGTGTGATATCTACAGATTGGTCTAAATATGCATGCGAAGGGTACAATCACCGCATCATAAATATGGTGCATCAATTTTACATAGCAAATGAGGTTGTTTTAACCATTCTTGTGTGATCTTCCTTAATTTTGAAAACAAAAGAAATTGTTCCTTAATTGCAAGGTGAACACATAGATTCTTTATGTTGGGTTGTCTTATGAAGGAGGTCATTTTTCTAGCCAAAGGAACCACATACATAAACATTTATTCTTTCAACTATTCAATAGAGATGGTGCTATGTTGACCATGGAGTTAAAAGTGTTTAGTTTTTCCCACATCTATGCATCTTCCCAAAATGATTTTTAAAGCTAGAATACTTCATCATTAGTCTTACTGTATGTACTAAAGTAGTGGGAGAATGTTGATGGCTAACATCAATCATTTTCACAACATAGAGCAAGTAATGGACGTGACTATGGTGTCACACCTTATGGAATCCTCATGTAATCTACTCACACCATAACACTAGACATTCAATGTCTCAGTGTGACTACCTTTAGTCTTGCTCTTTTGGAGAAATTGAAAGTGTGTGTTATGGGAAGAATTTGTATTTGAACATAGTAAAAATGGTTATTTTTTCTACCTTTCATGTAATTGGATGAGTATTCTTCTATGGCAAGGGTTTGTGCATAGTGATGATAATGGCCATGAATAAGTATCCCACATCCCTAGTATCAAGTGTTTCAAAGTTATTTTTATAAACAAGAAAATCAATTATGTCAATGTCTAAAGCTCTATGCTTTATGAAAAGAAGAAAGTTAATGATTGAAAGAAAATGTGGGATCCAGTCAAATTTGGTGATCATGAGAAAAATTTGAACAACTATCCACCTGACTTGGAAGATAATGGAGATGAGTGACCAAGTAAAATGGAATCCAACAATGCATGATAGACATCCACCTGGCATGAATCTCAAGGTGCTTGAGATGGAAAATGATGATAGGTGGTGCAAAATTGCTTATTGACCAAAACTAGATGTCAGAGTTGAGAAGAAGTGATACAAAGCCATGTAGTAGTGAGACCTAATTGTATGACTAGTACAAGGGTGCCACATGACATAATCATGCATTGTCACCATTAGAAGGCTATTAAGATACTAAAAAGAGAGATTTTGACACATGTCATGGGTGGCCTAGGTTTCTCAATATGCAAGTGATGATATGGCACTTATGTGGCAAATAAGGTGCTGATTTTAGCAAATCACACAATGAAATGTGGCATTGAAATGTTGAGGTAGTGATGTCAATGATTGACATATGGTGAAATCTTGTGCATTCATAAGCCCAACCCATAGAGATGAGATGTAGTGAGATGTTGACATGAAGGAGGGGCATCTAGATGGAGCTAGCTAAGGTGGAACACAAACTAGATGTCAAGGACCAATCAAAGACTTCCATATGGCATAGATGTGGCAAGCCATTTAGAGGTGTGGACTAGATGATGATGTGGTAGTTTATAAGACTAGTGATTGGCTAGAAGAGACCAATGATGTGCTACCATGTGTCACATGGACGGTTAAACTAGGTTTGACCTAGATGGAAATCAGAGGGAAAATACAAAGTTCTAAAAATTATAATTTTTAATTATTTTCCATTTGTAGAAGTCATTTTAAATTGAAACTTGGTTCTACTATATATTTTGAATTTTGTAAAATGGAAATTTTTGCAAATTTAATGGCTCTATAAATTAGTCCTAGACTTGGAGTTTCAAATGAACTCCTAGGATATGTCTTTGAGACCAACATAGGACTATTATCTATCATGAAAAGCTCTTTGAATATATTTTTGCATAGCTATTAGTGGGTATCAAATATTTTTAGATTTGTCAAAGGTGCTTTATTTTTTACTACATTTTGGTATGGGTAGTTCAAATTTAGTTTATGTCCAAATGGTGACATGGGTATTCACCAAACTTGGAGAGGCTGCTATTATTTTTGTTATTTTGCATCCAAATTAGCTTGGTGGAAATTTTAGAAGATTTTTGCCAGTGGATCATATTTTTTTATCAAGAAGGGTATTCTCATCATTATTGGAGATATTTTCAAAGTCTTTTATGCACAATGATGAGATTTGATCTAGTTTTTGGTTAAAGAGAGAAGAGAGAGGCTCAGCTCCAAAAAATGGAAGGATTTCAAGTGTACAAATGAAATCATCAAATCTAATCCAAGAATTCTTCTTCTACTTATTCTCTTTTCTTTTCTTTCTCTAGGGTTGGATGTTTTTGGCTCTAGACTATTGAGTAGACCTTTAGCTGTCTTTCCACCATTCTCCTCAGTATTTTATTTTTATGAAGAACAATAATGAAGTATAGTTTATAGTTTTGATCTATTTAGTTTTTTATGAGTCTTTCATACATCTTGAGTGTACTTTTTTCAAAGGAATGACTACAAAGAAAAAGAATTACCTAGTTTCATTCTAATTCTTGTCCCCTTTCTTAGTTGTTTGTAATATTTTGTGGTTTATGGGCTAATAGCATAGATTTAGTTGCATCTCATTACGGGTTGTATGTCTTAATGTCTTTGCCCTTTGATTCAAAGAATCATGTAAATTCTTTGCATATCTTGGTAGGGATGTAGATTTCATTAGAAGGATAGTATGGGTATGGGATTTAGTTTTGAACATAGATGTTTGATTCACAAAGTAAAGGGTTATATATAATACCTAATGTATGTTGTCATTTGTCAAACACCAAATGGATAAGGCACTGATCAATAATAGGATCTACAAGTATATTTTTGTTGCATATTTTGGTATTTCTATAATCAATCAATTAATCAATATCCATTTCACTTTCATGTTGTAGAGTTGAAAAGGATAGCTTGCACTTACCTTGTCAATATTATAGGTCATGTTACTAGCTATTTTGTACCTTTTTCATTTGCATGAGCATTAAATATTTGGGGTTTTAATCTTCTTTTCATAGATTTAGATGTATGTTTTGGCAAGTGGTACCATATGAATGAATCAGAGGTCTACCTACCTAGGTTTTGCAGAGCTAAAGAAGAAGAAGGAATTCATCCTTATAGGTGGCCAAAGTTCTAGACAATTTGTGTGCATAATAAGAGATAGCTTCCCTTAGATGCAATCTTTTCTTGGCTACCTTGTAGTTGAAATCTCTATTAAATCAGGAGCCAATATGCCTAATGTTGAGATAGCTATTGGATTTCATTGATTTTGTCTTCTGATCTTGTTGCAAATAATCTTTTATCTTCATCTTCCATTTCTTTGTAATTCATTTCTTTCTTTTTTCCATGACTTCACATAGACTAGCCGAGTGACTTTCATGTTCCCTTTTAAATTTTCTTACTTCTTTTTATGGAGTGATAGTCCTTCCTATTAGATATTTTATGTCTCCATCCACTTCTTCTAACCTCTTTCTCTGTAGAGGTCTTCTAGTCTTTATTATATGTATAGATTATCATTCATCTATATAACCAATTATTTTCTTCTTTTCAAAGAGTAAGTGAGTTTCTTCTTGAGTTTCTTGACTTCTTCCATAGCCATATGTAGATCAAGGTTTTCATTTTAAATAGCTTTCTCTAATTTATACACTTCCATTTCCTCAGATCTTTACTCTCAAGTTGTTAAGACCCTGATAGGAGAATCTCAATCTGATACCAATTTTTTGAAACGTAATGACTTATAGGTGACTAAGAGAGGGGGTTGAATCAAGAACCACTTAAAACTTTTCACTTTGAATATTTATGTGTTACTTTATTAGATTGTCTAATCCACTATCATGTGTGAACATATAGCAATAAAGAAATCAACACCAAAATGCTTTGACACAATGTTGGTAACCAAAACTACATCCAATGAGAAGTTAAATTTAGGGTGGGGATGATGCCCACAATGCTTCACTACTACAATAATGAAATTGGCTTGTTAGAGCTTTCAATTGAGCACTTTTGGTGATCTACTCTATTAGGAGTATGAAGGATTATTAGGTCCACCTTGTGAAAGGATTTTCCAATATAGTAAAGTATGTACTCTATTAATAGATCTTAAAAAGGATTGTTATGTCCATCTTGTTATAGGATTTACTAGATAAAATTGTTAGGATGTAATCAATACAATAATCTTTTTTTGCAACTAATTTGTGGATATGGATCCTATGAAGATTGTAATCAACTGACTCTGATAGATATGGCTTTCCTCTTCCCTTTATACTTCTTGGTAACTTACTCAATCTGCTATGATTTCATTTTGTATTACATATTCTCTCATTTTAATCTCTTATATCTCTCTCATACATGGATTTTATCTTTTCATTATTTATTCCAAACTTATAAAAAATAATTTTCATTCCTTATATAGCCCTCAAATAGTAAATTCATTCTAGGTTGGCTCAAAAAAGAAATGTCTTTACAAAAATCAAATTATACCTTCATGTCAACTAAATGTTGATGCTTGAGTCACAATGTCCACTTGGGAGTTATGTTGATGCTCAGGAAATACAATGAGCTTGGGTGATACTCTAACACTTAGGTAACACTGAATGCATTTCTTGAACAAAATGCTCATTCCATATAGAGAACTTGGTGAATACTATGATCTTAGTTCACAATGAGGACTTGACAAACACTATTACCTTGCTTTATACTGACTACTTAGTTTATAGTGTGATTTATGTCTGTAAGATAGTGCTTGGTTAATACAAGATATTTTCAATCTACTTAGGCTACACTAAAACATGTTGACTAAAGGAAAGATCACTTACAGCATTAACTATCCTTCCTAGATGACTTAAGTGTTTTATCACTAATTGATAATATGTCTTGCATTATGGTCAACACTCATAACCTATCTATTCAAATGTTGATCTAATCATTATTGTACTTTCTCCTATGTCTTGAATAGGCTATATAACATGTAAAATAACATCCACAACTAATTCCATTCAGTTTAGACTTGTTAAAAAAATGTTTAACACATTATTAGTAGTTTTCCTCCAAAAGGTAACTAATCATTCTAATTCGGATATTCAAATTTACAACTCCTATTTCTTCCTTCTAATGAACCCAAAAGCCATCAAGATTTTGGAAAATATTTATGGAGGACCCAACTAAGTATTGTTATATCATTTTATCCTATTTTGAATATATTGGGCACTATTGGCCTCCCATTACATTCATTTCTTTATCAAGCCTTTATCATGACCTTGAGGAATCACAAGAATCTTATGAGTTTGATTATTAAATATAGTCATGATTGGATCTAACACCTTCCACTTGACCTTAAGAGGTGTCTTCTTGTCATTGTCCGTGTTAGGGGTCTTCATCATTCCTTTTTATTTGAGAGGTGCCCTTGCACCAACTTCTTCCTTGGAGAACTTAGCTTTCACACCAATTATTGGAAATCTAGTGGGAAAGTTAGATATTGAGAGGGATGGAGTCTAGTGAATAAGGATTTATAAAAACTCAACTACTTCAAACATGAACCACATTCATACTCAATTCACCACACACATCTCTATCCTAACCTTAACATGCAACACCATATAAAAACTTGTAATATTAGATCTAACATCGAATAACATGAAGAAAAACATAAAACCAAATATGGTAAGGCAAAAACCATAAAAGGTGAAGTTAAAAATATGGTGGTGAAGTGTACCTTTTATGGATACAAAGTTTGATCACTTCTAATGATCTACCCTATGAAGGGTACAAGATTGTTAAGTCTACCTCTTTTAAAGGATTTAAACTACATAATTAAGTGAGAAATCTATTAGGATATTTGCATAGTCCCTTAGGATAACCTTGTTAAAGTATTCACACTAATACAACTGGTAAAATGTAACATTAGCTCAATCCTTTTGTTTGCACTTGAATGTTGATGATAGATCACCTTTTTCCAATATGCAACCACCTCTTTATGATAGATCTACAATAATTTCTCTTTGTACTTCTTGGGTTCCTTTCTTCTCAACTTTCTAATTCACCTTAGATTTGTAGAAATACAATCTTTAAACTCTCAACCATGGAATGATGTCTTTAAATTATTCTTAAATAACCATCTTAAAATTTTATAGATCTCAAGAAACAATCTAGATTTATTCTTTTTTTCCACTTAGTCCCTCCAATTTTCTAATTGGTTGATCTTATTATATAGGGATTAAGGATGCATAATTATAGGTGAAATTACCTCCTTGATCAACACCTAGATCATAAAAACATTCATCCAACTCAGTAAAAATAGTTTACATAAGATTTTGTGCCATTCCAAACATATATACAGAAACTAATTAACTTAGCATATATACCTCCTTGATGCTAGATCATGCTTGATCTTCATGTTGTCCCTCAACACACACTACCTTTAGCTTCTACTATTTTTCTAATCATCTATAACACTCAATTCATATTAATCCTCCTTTAAAGCTCAAAAACCATTGTTTAGTTGGTGACACTTGGTTTTCTTAGTAGCCACTACTACTCGGCAAAAACTAGATATATCCACTTCTCTATACATAGCTCAACTTCTATAGAGTGGCCTGATTGTAGTGTTTACTAATGAACTCTACCATGTAAGTAACTAAGTATTTTGAATTAATTGACAATACCTATGATTGTATTTAGGGTCAAAATTAACAAGGCCTCTTTCATGCAACATAGAAATTAATAATAACTACAACACAATTTTACAATGCTAAATCCATGACAAGAATCAAAACAACATATCAAAATAAAAAAGTACTAAGAATTAAAAGGAAGGATGAAGTAAACACCTTCAAATGTGCCAAGAAAAGTGATAGGTCTAAATCCATTTGTAAATATCTAACCACAAATTCTCGAATATGATGAGAAACCTAGAAAAACTCATAACACAAGTTTCTAGCCAAGAGCTAGGAAAAAACTCAACTTGGTGTAAATTATTTTGGACAATTATTCATGAAATTGCCATCTTCCTAGGGCACTATAGGAAGCTTGACCTAAATTTTCCAAAAAAGGTCACATCTAGTAGCTTTTGGATCTAAAGTTACAAATTTGACATCTTGCAATCCTATCTTAGTCAATTGCTTTCTTGGTACTTTTCACCTCTACAAATAGTTTTTGAGAAATATATTGTGTGTATGTAGTGTTTTTGTATCCTAGATTATAGATCTATATTGTAAAAGACACAAGAATGCTAAGAATCTAGTGTATACATGAAACCCTAGCATATAAGTTTGGAAGTATGTAAATGTAGCTAAGAGTAATATGAAGATTCAAAGAATCAAATTTGAAGGTAGTAAAGAAACTATACTAAACCCCCAAGGCTAAAGTACTCTAAACATTTTCCTAATCACCTTGTATATTAATGATAATATATTGTGCTTGGATTCTTGATAGAGAATGAAAACATCACTTCATAATGAAAAATAACAGACCAACCCTTTTGCTTCCATCGTAAAATTTTGCTATGTCAAATTGGGGTTTAGTATAATGAATATCAAAGTTATATTCCTTCTCATACCATGTTGCAGTAATCAAAATAAACATGAAATAACCTTGCAACATCATAACTATTAACCAAAAATGCCTTCCCACCCAAAAATTGAATTCAAGACCTAAGTGTACCCTAACATTCATATATTTGAAGATTCAAATACTAGGGCACATGAGAATATTTTTGTTATGTGCATCATATCCTTTGTCTTGTGGTTAAGTCATGTTTTAATATTTTTATTGAGCTACAACTTTCCCTACTCTTAGATTTTCCTAGATGTATGGTCATTGCCTTGTTGGCTTATGCATTTACAAGGGTCTTATGGAAGATGACAAAGCAACAAATTGACATGTAACATTGTGGACCCTCCTCCCTCCATTCTGACAATGTGCATCATACTTCTTCCCAGCCATCAATCTTTCCAAGATCAATGGTCCTTGCCATGTTGTTATGGAAAGCTACTGGTATTTTAATTATAGCAACATAGCATGTACTTTCCACATGGATTTTGGGTCCTCTCTCCTTGGTGGTCTACAATGGTGAAGACTTATTAGATAGGTTGACAAAAGGCCATGTTTCTATTGGTTGGTGGACTAATACATTGAATGTACCTTCAGAGCAATCAGATGGTGGTAGATCAATGTCTCTCATTATGTCACTATGGAAAAATGATGGACCTTTAGTTATTGTGACATAGTGAGGATTGTACATGTGTCCTTGCAAGCTCAAGTTGAGAGTAGCAGTTTATAATGGTGGTTAAGTTGGCATATTCATAAGGCATTCATAGTAAGGGTTTTAAAAGGTGGGGTAGTTATACTGGTTAAATGGTCAAACCCATGAAGACTTTGTGGGTTGGTAGAAAGATAAAAGATGATTGGTCCATGTGGCTTATCCTGGTTGCAGAACTTAGTTGACTTGTTGAATTGTTTTTATTTTCCAAAGCCAACTATGGGAAAGAGATAGTTTTCCTATGCAATTTGATCTTCTTGAATAATTCCAACCACTCCCAAATGAACATTGGGTAGAAATAATGAAGGACATCTCTCCATCATATGGGTTATCCATCTACTTGCTTAGAATGGTTAATGGTGTCATTTTTGTCTTCTTAAGGCTTCAATTTTTATCAAAATATTGGATTTTCTTACATCTTAATCTATGCCAAGATCATATTTTCCCTAGATCTGTATGATTGTTCTCTGCACTCTTAATGACAGTGGTTGTGGACTAAATATTAGTAAAAAAATATCTTAGTTATGCCTAAACTATAAAGATAGATTTTGTAATCTTTCTTAAGGTTGATTTTTCTTTGATTCTCTAGTATTTCTTTTATGCATACTACTGTAATTCCTTGTGCCTTTGAGCTATTGTAATTCTCTATCATCTCTCTTTCAATCATTAACATAATGTGCATGATTTCTTTGCCTCTGATTAATGTTCTTGTCTAGATTTTGTAGATTGCATGATTGTATCTATTTTCACATTTGAATGATATTAAGTGAAGATTCTCCCTATAGCATTCTTTTTTTTTCTAATGTACATGTGGTTGTTGAATTAAGAAAAGTCTAAATTTGTATCCTTTGATTTTATAACTAGTTAATTATGCATTTATGGGTAGAGATAAGATCAAATACTCTATTTTGGTCCATCGACTCTTTAGATAAGATTATGTAGTTTTATTCTATGCATTCCTTCTCTCATTTCCTCTCCAAGAGTAGTTAGGTGCATCCTAATAGCAAAGGAAGTCAGCCTTCTCCCAAGACTCAATCTCATTGTTCAAGTCCCATAGCTTGGAGGTTGTTACCATGTTTCACAAGGTTGTCCTTAGGCAAAAACTTTGGACAACGGTGAAAATTTTTGTGACAACAATAAAATTCATATAATTTTGACACAAGTATTTAGAATGGAATCCTTGAAAAGTGAAAAGTCACTTAGGAACCACCAAATCCAACTTTTATTTCTTTTAAAGTGAGCTATCTTTTAGGAGGGTAAGTGGACCAAGATGGTGTACAAAATGGATAAGATTAGGTGGGTCAAATCATGTGCACATAAAAAATAGTCCTTGAATTTTTTTAAAGCATAAAATAGTTTTTTTCTATTTGCAATGCAAAATGTTTGTTTATATTCAGTATTTTGAAAATTCCTTTGGTAACATGATAGTTAAGAGTAATATTTGAAAGTTGTGTATTTTTGTGTAATTTTATGATGACTATTTGTTATTTTATGGATTATTGAAGTAACTGCATACTAAAATTATAGTATGTGTTCATGTGCAAAGAATAAGATGCATCAAAATAATTTAAAATGAGTTTTTCTTCATAGTGTATAGAATAGAGTGTAGAACAATAATATGTAATATATCTTGCATTTGTTTAAGAATTTTAAAAGTTATTACAAAAAAGATAGACATACCTATGAGGACTATGAAGATAGTGGTAAAACTAATTAACATTTACAATGTTAATATTGTTGAAAATAGAAAGAAAAAAATTCATATTTAGGAAGTTAAGAAGAGAAGTGAGATTATGGGGGTGATTTTAGAGATACCCACTTTTTTGTTTGGAAATCTGATGAAGGAAAAAATGAGAATTCATCTTAGAAGATGAAAAAATGTCCAAAGGATTAAAATTGGAAGGAAAAAGAGCTCCCAAGCCTTTGGGTCAACTCAAAAGGCTAATTCCAATTCATAGCCTGATTTGGTTTTAAGTTTTTAAATAACCCAATTGGGTTATTGGAGCTAAAATGCACTGCAATAATTAAGAACCTAGTCTTTTTTTTTGAGAAATAAGCTAATTAGGTTATGTCTATAATAAATAAAATAAATATTTATAATTCAATATTTATAAATCGATAGAGGAATTGTCTTTATATATATATATATATACTTATATATTTATAAGTATACAACTAAATTCATAAATAATTGAATATTTGTAATCTATTATTATATATACAATAACATATATTCATAACCTCTCTCTCCTTAAAACCCTAACCTACCTCTCTCCCTCCTCTGAAACCCCTAACCTACATCTCTTTCTAACTCCTCATGCCAAATTTCTAACCCTAAACTTCCTTCTCTTGCTAACCACTCTCTCTCCCCTATTTTCAAACCCTTAACTGACTCTCACTTTCAATCCCCTAACCTCTCTCTCTCTCTCTCTCTCTCTCTCTCTCTCTCTCTCTCTCTCTCTCTCTCTCTCTCTCTCTCTCTCTCTCTCTCTCTCTCTCTCTCTCTCTCCCAACCTACCTTTGTGTAGTATTAATACATAATTGATCAAGTTTTGTAAAACCTAATCAAGTTATTAGTCCATATGGATGATCTAGTGAAGACTTAGTAACCCAATTGATTTAATGAAAATTGTAAATAAAACATCTTGTCAATGGTTATCATGTTATTTTTGTGTATCCCACAAGATTCTATTACGCACTAGGTATGCAAGTATTTAGGTTTCTTTACTTGAGAATGCTAAATTTGACATATTTTCTTGTGCCAAAATCTTATTTTATGTTAGTATCTTGTGCTTGAGAATAAAATAATCATGTAATTTTGTTTAATTTTGTATCTTATCATGTATTTTGTTCATGCTATTTTGATAGAGTAATATTCTTGGAAGTCATTAATTTGTTCTACTTTCTTGTGTCCACATGTTCATTTATGTTTGTATCTTGTAATTAACCAGATGCAAATTTGTATAGTTTTGTATTTTTATTGTGTATTTTATTCATGTTATTGTTTGTAGGGAAACTTGCATCTACAATCATTAAAGATAACAAGAGAGGAAACAAAGGCACAAACAAGGGATCATATGAGGAGATTACATGAAGGTACATCATCAAATGCCTCCAATGTAAGTGATGAAAGTATACCTATTGATATTGATGTCACAAATGCACATAATTTAAAAAATGAAAATGCTCAACATACCTCAATTAAAGTGATTATTAAAAATATAGTTACATCACCTAACGCTTGTAATGCAACATCTCAAGTTGAAATGATGAATATGAACAATGCAATTAATGAAATATAGAGCATCCATGGACAATAACATCTCCTAGAATAATTTTTAGAAAACCAAAGTTTTTAATTGACATAGATGAAAATATTTTTAAGCCAATGCATGATAAAAAGTCAAAAATAAGTTGTAGAAGAATTGTTCAGAAGATTTGGTGTAACTCTTTTGAAAAATTAAATACAAGTAGAAGATTCCAACTTATTGTTGAAATGGTTAAAAATCTGAAATTTAGAGAGGCAATGATAATTTGGGGTTAAGAACATCTGAAAATAGTAGTGAAAGAAGAATTGTTAGAAATAACTTTGATTCATACCAATCCATTTGTTAAAACTAACATAGTAAAGATTCTAATACAAGTCAACTGTCCTCACATCAACCATAATGGGAAAGAAAATGGAAGAATCTCATATGATAAGAAAACCAAGTAAACCAATGAGGATAAGTAGAAAATTTTTAGTCAAATCCTTAGTGAGGTAAGAGAAATTTGAGAATTCTAATGAGACTTCTTTTTGGTCATTCCAAGATAGACTCGCATTTAATGATAAAGTTATTTTTTATCACTAAGAACATTAATTGAAAAGTTTTGGTCTAACAAGACAAGGGCTTCATCCAAAAAAAATGTTGTCAAAAGATGAATTGGAAAGAAAAAAAATCATGAGCCAAATGCAACTTTTTTTTGGATATAGGACTCAAACACAATTTTATGAGATGTTTCTTCAAAGATTTCTTCAATTTAAAATCAGCCAAAATTTTTTTGAGATGACTAAACTATTCTATGTTAAGATAAATCATAAATGCACTGCATGTTGTTTTAGGGTTCAAATTGAGTTTTCTATGCATTATGATGTTTGTCGTTTTATATGTTGTACTTTTTATACTTGTAATATATTACAAGAATGTTGTATACAAGTGTAAGGGGCTGTTGATTCGCGATATGAGATTTTGAGGCCGGATGGGCCTGTGCTGCAAAGCTAGGTGCACACAGGTGTGGTGTAGGCAGACGTGGGTCTTGCCGAGGTGTAAATGGGACTATGTCGTGTGCTAGGTAGACATGGCTGTGGTGTAGGATCTTGTCCGAGACATGATCCGAGGTGTAGCCTTGGGGCTGTGTTGCAAGTGGTTCCCCTCCAACATAGTTGTGGTGCAGGCACGGTGTTGGATCCGGGCCGAGGTGTGATCTTGGGGCTGTGCTACGAGATGTTCCCTCTAGCATAGTTGTGGTGTAGGCGAGGCGTAGAGCGGAGCTGAGGTGTATCTGTGGAGGGTAAGTGCCGGTGTGCATGACAGATGGCTTGGAGAGTCCATCTCCCTCGAGAGGGTCAAAGAAGAGTAGTCCCTCCCTCTGGTCTCTGGGAGACAGAGGTGACGCAAAGTCTTTAGGAGCAATGAAGTGTTGCTCCGTCATTACGTAACATGGTGAGGTTTGGTGTTATGACAAAGGTCCTTGTCTCAGTGTAGCAAAGAAGCTGGATCAATGTTGACAGCCCTTGGGGTTGTCCGGTGTCTGAAAGCTAGGGAAGCGGTTTTCCTAGTCCTGCGGTAGGAGGCAATATGGTTTGTCCGAGTAGGAGCATTGTGGGCTTGAGGTTAGCTGTGTGGGAATGGTGTCATTGCACTGGATGGCTAAGCGGTGCGGTATCGGTTGGGTGTGGCCTTGGGTGCACATCCGGGGTGCTTGGTTGTATGGATTTGCATTGAGGTAGGATCTCAGAGACTGTGGTGGTCAAGTATGGCAAGCGGGATGTAGTGTCTCAGAATGATGCCAAGGAGATGTCGAGTCAAGTGGACAGATCGATGTCAGGTATCCGAAGAGGTAGTCATTGGGCATGGCTCAAGGAGGTGAGTAATGATGGAAGGCTAGGAACAAAGGCTTGTGGTGCATGAGTGAAACGAGTGATGCAAATGAGTGAAGTGGTTCAGAGGTGAAGCTATGGAGTGTTCACCGAGTTGGTTCAACCGCCAGCGTCCCATAGGGTGGGTGGATCATGGAGCTAGGGTGTGGAACTCAAGTAGGTTGTGCAATGCAAAGGGATCCGTGGATTGAGCATGAGACAACGTCGATGCATGGAGGGTTGGTTTGAGTGCACCGGGTGTACGAGGACTTGAGGGTAACCAACAAGGGCATGTAGACATAGACTGGGGTGTCGAAGCAGTTGGGGCTCATGATGGGGATCCAGAGTTGGCTAAGGTCAATGGTTGTTTCGTGGGGAGCAAGAGTTAGGCTTCCGTGGGCTCTATGGGGAGCTAGGGAGACTAACATGTGATGTGAGTGTCGTGGAGGCGTGTTCATGTTAAGGATTGGACTGGAGGAATCTATGAAGTTCAGAGAGGTGCCATAAGGATGCCGAGTATACTGTGTGTGTGTGCGTATGAGCCAAGAAGTTCAGAGAGGTACCGTGGAGGTGTCGAGTATGCACAGGGTGTATGCGCATTTAGCTATAAGGTTCAGAGAGATGTCAAGATGGTGTTGAGTATGCTTTGGAAGCATATGCATGAGCTAGGGAGAACTCTTGGGGGTCCAAGTCAGCCAGTGTGGATGCAGTGTTCAACAAGAGAATCTAGGAGGTTCTCGATGTAAGGTTGCAGTGGTGCAGCGTTGGGCTCAAGGAGTCAAGTGAGTTGAACATGAGGAGCTCTGGGAGCTCGGTGCATTCCCAAGAGCGGCAAGATGATCATAGAGGATCAGAATGTGGTCAAGAGACTCGTGGGAGTTGAGATCACCTATGTGGCTGATGTCAGAGTAAGGTAGGCTTATGGGAGTCGCCGAGGCGAAGATATCAAAAGGGCTAAGTCGGGGTTCAGCGTTGAGGTTGAACAGGGGTAGAGCCAGAGGCTCGAGGATGCGTGCGTGGAGCACCGAAGGAAAAGAACCAGGAGTAGGATGGTTTGGCATGTGCTTCTATTCCGCGGGAGTGTATGTTTAGGCAGTCAGATGCATGGGCATTTGATGAAGACAGGGAGGCGTAGTCTGGGTGAACGAAAATGGTCGCATCCTATGGTGGATCAGAAGTAGGGATCGCCAGTGCCACGCGTGGTTTGGAGATTCTCAAGGAGAAGGCTTAACTTGGGCATAAGCATAAAATCTAGCCTCGTGACAACAAGTACTATCTAAGTCATTGAGAGAATTTATTGCAAGTATACTATGTAAATAGGATGATGGTTGCATTTATTATAAGACCATGTGTTTGAAAGTTTTCTACCTTCAATGTAGTGGTTTGCAAAGATTGCATAGATTCCTACATGTAGATAGAGCACATGAAATTGGTAAGGAACTAGTTTCTCTTAGAAAGTAGAAGTTAGTTACATATTTTAGTAAATATGGAAAATAATTAAAGAGGTGTGAATTAGTAAAAAGTGGTGTATGTGTAGCTAATTTTATGAAATTATTTCAAGAGAAAATAGTTTATGAGTACATAGGTCATACACATAGAGCTATATGGTTAGATGAGAAATTCAAGTTATTTAAGGACACTTTTCCCTTGGCTATGAGTATGATGCAGGAGCATCATGAGGTATAAGGGCAATCTTGTGTCACCCAAAAAAAATACCTAGATATAGTTTATGATTCATGTGTTTTCATTTCTGGATACCCATTTGGGTCAAATAAAGGTTCCAACTCTCACAGTTCCACTTTTGGTGTTTTTGATTAGATTTTTTTAGAGTTTTTAAGCACCTTGGGATACGTGTAAATGCTAGAAAAATAGGAGTATGTAATTGAGCCATCATTTTGGTGAGTTAGAAAGTGTAAATTGGTCAGATGATTGTAATTGTAATTTATAACATTCCAAAAAATGAATCAGGTCAAAAGGCCCCACGGTTTGGAAGTTATTGAAAATTTTCAACTTCTGGGGGACCTCCTAAGAATGCTTCAAAGTTAGCTTAAGGGCATTAAATTACCTCAAACAAGGGGGGACCAAAAAAGTTGGTCCATAAGGAAATAGAGCGCTTCAAGAGCTTTCTAGAAATGTAAACGGTTCATCAATTGGAGCTACCCATCATGTACCCATAGGATACCCATTCTGGTCAAATAAAGGTTCCAACTCTCATAGTTCCACATTTGGTGTTCTGGGTTAGAGTTTTTTAGAGTTTTTAAGCACCTTGGGATATGTGTAAATGCTAGAAAAATAGCAGTATGTAATTGAGCCATCATTTTTATGAGTTAGAAAGTGTAAATTGGTCAGATGATTGTAATTGTAATTTAGAACATTACAAAAAAGAATCAAGTCAAAAGGCCCCACGGTTTGAAAGTTATTGCAGTTTTTTAGCTTCTGGGGGACCTCTAAAGAATGCTTCAAGGTTAGGTTAGGGGTATTAAATTACCTAAAATAGGGCCAAAAAATGGGGGATGAGTGAAGCTGGTCCATAGGGAAATAGAGCACTTCAAGAGCTTTCCAGAAATGTAAACAGTTTGTCAATCAGAGCTACACTTCAAAAGTTATGCCTTCCGAAAGTTTGGCTACCATTTTTGGAGTTTTCTAATTTTTGCACTGACTTCTAATGTGACTTTTGGAGCCTTCTATTTGAGCGGTGGATGCCAATTGGCACTTTCTAGAATGTATTCCTAGTCCTTAACCCTTTAGGGTCTATTCAAGGACATTTCAAGCATTGTAAAAGGCAGTTCAGAGAAAAGTTTGAGAGGATGTACTAGAAGGAGAAAATTATCTAAAGATTTTATTATTGTAAGAACATAGGGCATGCTTGAAGACTATTTTTCTCTATTCTAAGTGTAATAGAATATTTTTTTCAAATTTAATAAAGTTCCTCTTTCCTGTTGTGTCCATTCTGTTATTTGTCTTGAACCCATCAAGTGGTATCAGAGCAGGTTTTCTTGAGTGTGTAGACAGAGCACCGACTGTGAGGCAGTTTGCACCGAGACTGTGTGGTTATGGGTTTGAGTTAAGAATATGCCTACATGAAGAGAGGATGGTGGAAGGGTTGGAGCTATTAATCCTAAGGAGGTTAGAGCCCTCAAAAGGCAGGTTCAGGCATTCTAGGAATTGCTCCATAGAGGAACAAATATTGCCACAAGTGGTGAGAGTGAGGACGACAATGAAAAAGAAGAAGTTGAATGGGGAGGTGAAGGGGAAGTTCTAAATCAAGTAGAGGAAAGGATTTTTAGGGCCATTACTAAGTTTGGGAAAAGACCTATAATTAATGTGGGTGTATTTTAAGGAAATCTGAAACCGAATGAGTTGATCGACTAGATTAATGAACTGGAGGAGTACTTTGAGTATGAGGATATCAGGGACCCAGATAGGGTTAAGTTTGTGAAGGCCAAACTAAAAGGAAATGCCAAAATTTGGTGGTAGGAGGTTCAATTAGAGAGAAATAGAAGAGCAAAGGAGAAGATCACAAGGTGGGATCACATGGTGGACAAACTAAAGAAGCAGTTCATTGTTGTGGACTATGAGCTAGATTTGTTTAAGAAGATGCATGTGTTAGAACAAGTAGGAAAATTTGTCCAAGAATATATGGAGGAGTTTTACTAACTTCTAATTAGAGCAGGGCATGTAGAATCAAATAAGGAGAAGGTTTCTCATTATATCAGTGGGTTGCGACCTAGTATCCAGGAGGAATTAAGTTTGGTAAGAATGACTAGCGTTGAGGAGGCATACAAATTTTCCCTATGAGTTGAAGAGAAGCTAAATAAAAGGTTTAAGGGGAGACAAAGGGGCAACGGTCAAGGAGGAAGGGGCACTGGTAGGTCACCTAGAGGCCAAAATGAGACCCAAAGGAAAGAGGGTTTCAACTGCTTCCATGATCAAGACTTTGGAGATTAGTGAGGAAGAGGTAGAGGATGTGGACAAAGAAGAGGAGGTTTCTATGGTAGCTATTTCCATTGCAACAGAGAAGGTCATTGTGCCTTTGAATTTCCTCAACGACAAGGAACGGTAGATAGGAGAGCTGAGGGTCAAGCTAGGGTTTCTCATGTGGATGAAGATGCACAATCATCACATTCAGAGGATGTAGAAAGAAGAGAGACTTTGGTAAATGAAAGGGTCCTACTAAGTGGTGAGATTGAACTAGGGAAAAGGAGGAGTCTATTTTGTACTAGGTGTAAGTGTGAGGATAAATGTTGTGATGTGATCATTGATGGTGGTAGCACTGAAAACTTGGTGTAAGAAGAGATGGTCTCTAAGTTGAAGCTCAAGAGGGAGAAACACCCCCAACCCTATTAGGCTACCTGGGTGAAGGATGATTATAAGGTTCTAGTAAGTGAACAATGTTTAGAGATGTTCAAAATTGGGAGTTACTATGATGAAGTTCTCTATGATGTTATTCCAATGGATGTCTACCATCTATTGTTGGGAAGACCGTGGTAGTTTGATAGGCATGTAGTACATGATGGTTGTGCAAACACATACTCTCTAACAAAGGATGGAGTTCACCATAAACTAAAGACCATGATAAAGGAAGGTGAAAAGGTATGCAATAGTGCTAGGATCTATCTTCTTGATGGAAAAAAGTTTTTGGATGGCATGAAACATTAGCTTATGTGTTATGCTTTGATTCTTGGAAAAGATAAGGAAGGAAGTAGTGAAATACCACTTGAAGTTTTAGATTTATTAAGTGAGTTTGGGGATATCATCTCTAATAATATTCCAGAAGGATTGCCACCAGTAAGGAAAATCAGTCATTGGATAGATTTAATTCTTGGAGCTAGTTTTCCTAACAAGGCTTCCCATAGGATGACTCCTACTGAAACTGAGGAGCTAAATAGATAGGTTCAAGAGCTATTGAGGAAGGGTTTGATTAGAGAAAAATTGAGTCCATGTCCAGTACTTGCGGTACTGGCACCAAAGAAGGATGGAGAGTGGAGAATGCGTATAGACTCTTGAGCTATAAATAGGATAACCATCAAGTATCAGTTTCCTTTGCCAAGAATAGATGATCTTATGGATTGCTTGAGTGGAGCTCAGTACTTCACAAAGACAGATCTCAAAAGTGGTTATCACCAGATATAGATACGAGAAGGAGATGAGTGAAAATCTACCTTCAAGACCAATGAGGGTCTTTATGAGTGGCTAGTCATGCCCTTTGGATTGATGAATGCCCCAAGCACCTTCATGCGGCTTATGAATGAGGTACTTAAGAAGTTCTTGGGAAAATTTGTTATTGTTTATTTGGATGATATTTTAATTTTTAGCAAGACTTTGGAAGAACATTTATTGCATATTTGTAGTGTTTTTGAGAGTTTGAGGGAAGAAAAACTATTAATTAATCTTAAGAAGTGTACCTTTGCTAGAAAGGAGTTAGTCTACTTGGGGTTTGTTATATCACCTGAAGCTCTCAAAATGGATCTAGAGAAGGTAAAAGCCATCTTGGAATGGCCTACTCCAAGGTGTGCTAGTGAGGTAAGATCATTTCATGGTCTGGTTAGTTTTTACAAGAAGTTCATTAATAATTTTAGTGGCATATGTGTACCCTTGACTGACACAATAAGAGGGGATAGAAAATAATTCAAATCTACTGCGGTAGCTGCAAGAAGTTTTGAAATACTAAAGAAGAAGGTGATAGAACAACCTATGTTGGAACTTCTAAATTTTAGTAAGGTGTTCTAGGTGGATTGTGATGCTAGTGGTAGTGCTATTGGGGTTGTATTGAGCCAAGAAGGTAAGTCTATTACATATTTTAGTGAAAAATTGAATGATGCAAAGAAGAAGTATTCTATTTATGATAAAGAGTTATATGAAATAGTTCAGGCACTAAAGAAATGGAGGCATTATTTATTTCCAAAGGAATTTGTTTTGTATATTGATCACTAGGCATTACAGTACCTAAATAGCCAAGGTAAATTGAACTAGAGGCATATGAAGTGGGTAGAGTTCTTGCAAAGTTATACATTTGTGTTGAAGCATAGAAGTGGAAAGTTTAATAGGGTTGCAAATGCATTGAGTAGGAGGCATTTGTTGCTTACAATAATGCAAGTTGAAGTAGTTGGGTTTGATAAACTCAAGAATTTGTATCTTGAGGATCCTGATTTTGCTAAAGCATGGAAAGCCTTTAAAGAGCTTGTTGCTATAAATAGAACCAAGTGGCTAGACTATTTGATTCAGGATGGTATGTTGTTCAAGGATAGTCAATTGTGCATTCCAAGGAGTTCCATGAGGGAAAATCTGATTAAGGAGAAACATAGTGGAGTAATGGCAAGACATTTTGGTCAAGATAAGACCATTGCCATTCTTTGAGAAAATTATTTTTGGCCTCAAATGTCACAAGATGTGAAGAAGTTTGTACAGAGTTGCTAGGTTTGTCAATAAGTAAAGGGATTTAGTCACAATACTAGACTATATCAGCCATTGCCTATTCCATCAAAGCCATGGGAGGACATAAGTATGGATTTTGTTCTTGGATTGCTGAGGAAACAAAGGGGTAATTACTTAGTATTTGTGGTGGTTGATAGGTTCTCCAAAATGGAACATTTCATCCCATGCCACAAAACTCATGATGTTGTTCATATTGCAGACTTGTTTCTCAGAGAGGTGGTAAGACTACATGGTCTCCCAAGGACTATAGTTTCTGACAGAGATACAAAATTTGTGGGGTATTTCTAGAGAACATTGTGGAAGAAGTTGAGAACAGACTTGAAGTTTAGTTCTACACATCACCCGAAGACTGGGGTACAAATTGAAGTGGTAAATAGAAGCCTGGGAAATTTGCTAAGATTTTTAGTTGGGGATAAGCCCAAGGGATGGGATTTGATTCTACCACAAGCGAAGTTTGCTTACAATAACTCTTTAAATAGGAGTAATGGCAGATCACCATTCCAAATTGTATATGGAACTAGCCCAAGGACTACACCAAAATTGAGGAAGATGGAGCAAGGGGAGAGGACAAGTGCTGAAGCTGAAGAATTTTCTAAACATATCAAGCGACCACATGAGGAATTCCATGCACACATTACCAAGATGAACCAATAGTATAAAGCTAGGGCTGATCAAAGGAGAAGACATAAGGAGTTCCAAGTAGGGGATCTAGTCATGGTACACTTAAGAAAAGAAATATTTCCAATAGGTACTTACAACAAGCTGAAAATGAAGAAATTTCACCCCTACAAAATTTTGAAGAAACATAACTCAGGAAATGCATATGATGTGGAGTTGCCAGATGGAATTCACATTTCTCCTATCTTCAACATTGTAGACTTAACAGAGTATCATGATGATGGTGCAGATGGGGGTTTGATGTTGGAGGCATGTCCAATTCCTACTTCTAAGAAGGAGGAGATAGAAGAGATTCTGGATAGTTGTGTGCGTAGGAGTACCAAAAAGAAAGGTATGAAGACTACCTAGTTAAGTGGAAAGGATGGCCAATAGAGGACTCAACTTGGATATCAGCAACTGAGGTTTCCCATTTGGTATTGCCTCTACCATCCATCAAGTGACAGGGTCACTTTTCAATCTACCCTGCGTGTCTGATGCAAGAACATTGAGAGGTATAAGGGAAATCATGTGTCACCCAAAAAAATATACCTAGATATTGTTTATGTTTCCTGTGTTTTCATTTTTGGATACCCATTTGGGTCAAATAATGGTTCCAACTCTCACAGTTCCACTTTTGGTGTTCTGGGTTAGATTTTTTTAGAGTTTTTAAGCACCTTGGGATATGTGTAAATGCTAAAAAAATAGGAGTATGTAATTGAGCCATAATTTTGGTGAGTTATAAAGTGTAAATTGGTTAGATGATTGTAACTGTAATTTAGAACATTCCAGAAAATGAATCAGGTCAACAGGCCCCACAGTTTGAAAGTTATTGCAACTTTTTAGCTTTTGGGGGACCTCCTAAGAATGCTTCAAAGTCAAGTTAAGGGCATTAAATGACCTCAAAGAGGTCCAAAAAATGGGGGATGAGCAAAGCTGGTCCATAGGGCTATAGAGCACTTTGAGAGCTTTTCAAAAATGTAAATAGTTCGTCAATAGGAGCTACAGTTCAAAAGTTATGCCTTCTAGAAGTTTGACTACCATTTATGGAGTATTCTAATTTTTTCACTAACTTCTAATGTTACTTCTAGAGCCTTCTATTTGGGTGGTGGATTCCAATTGGCACTTTCTAGAATGTATTCCTAGTCCTTAACCCTTTAGTGTCTATTCAAGGACATTTTGAGCATTGTAAAAGGTAGTTCAGAGAGGAGTTTGAGAGGAGGTATTGGAAAGAGAAAATTATCTCTAGATTTTATTATTTTTAAGCCCATAGGGCATGCTTGAAGACTATTTTTCTTTTTTCTAAGTGTAATAGCATATTTTTTTCAAAGTTAATAAAGTTCCTCTTTCTTGTTGTGTTCATTCTATTATTTGGCTTGACCACATCAGACTGTGTCATTTATTGACTTTGTTGAAAACTATACACTAAAATCTCAAAATGAAGTGCAACCAATGTATTAAAAATCTATGCAAATGTTCATTTTTGTACACATAGCATTTATTCATGCACATGATAACCTAGAGCAAGACATATAGGTATTAAGAGAGTATTACTTCTATATCAATGATGATCAAACTCATTCATCAAAGTTTTTGCAAGAATGTTTTAGAGTTTTATTTGACAATTTGAGGGAAAGAGATGTTGTTAGAATTCTTTAGAATAACTAAGAGGGGGAGGGGGTGAATTAGTTATTCAAGGTCCAATATGTCCAATTCAAACTTTTTACTCTAATATAGTGAGCCCATTAACATTACGATCCATCCAAGCTTATACCTTTATCCTAGCAAGTTACTATAAATCAATATAAAAAATTTAAATAGATGAAATCAACACATAACATAGATATTTACATAGAAACCCAATTCAGGAAAACCTCTAGTAACACGCTACCTTCTTTTTCACCATTTTTAAGTGATGCCCTGTTAAAGGCTACAACACATTGTTAGATGTGATCCTGTTAAAGGATTTCAAAACCCTATTAGGAGTATTCCTGGTTAAAGGAGTTTATAACATTCAACATGGAATGTCTCCCTATTAAAGGATTTACAAAAGGCTGTTATGCCCACCTAAGTCCATTGGATTTTCAATCACCTTGTTAAAGGCTCTCCAACTAGCTATTAAGCTAACCTATCAATATAGGATTTCTAGTATCTAATACAATTGCTAGAGAGTATTAGAAATCTTTACCTAATGCAACTTACAACTCAATCTTGTAGATCTTAGATCACAATTTAGCTCATTCTTTTCTTGGCTTCCTTCCTTTGTAGTTTTGACAATTTGTCCACCCTTACAAGTTTTGACTCTTTGAGTCTTCTTCTCATTATGCCAATGCAATTATCTCCTTGTGGTCACTTGACTGAATTAGAGTCTTTGTGCACTATTCTTCCTAGTTGTGTCTTCTCCTTAACACTTCACACTCTACCTCTTGCAAATAATCTTAACCACACACTTCTCCACACTTCAATCTCTGACCTATAACTCCTTATGTAGAAGTCTAGAATTCATTTTCCCACTCATAGTTTGAATTTACTTGGAAAGATACAATATACCTTTCCCTCCAATTTATTTCTTCTAGAATCCTCATGATAAATTCACTTGCATTTGTCTAAAAATAGTTAACATAAAACTCTATGACACCAGCTCATCATCCTTATCTTCCATTTGGTTCACAAAATTCAATCTAACAACCTTATCATCTCTAATTTGGTGAATCTTTGACTTTTCAAATAATCCAACAACTTAACAATATTGAAATACTAATGCTTGGCACATACTGTGTTACTTGGCATCAACTCCTTTCTACTGATGCTCAACACCTACTATGGATTTTCTAAGCATCCATTAAGTTTTACTGATGCTTGACACTTGAACTTTACTTGGTACCTGAAGACTTTCACTTGGAACCTAAAGTTTACTTGGCACATACTAGATTTTACACCTACTATGGATTTTCTCAGCATCCACTAAGTTTTACTAATGCTTGACACTTGAACTTTACTTGGCACCTAAAGACTTTCACTTGGAACTTGAAGTTTACTTGGCACATAATAGATTTTACATTTTCTCGGCTTGAACTAGCTTGCTCAGAACTCACTGATGAACTTAGTTAAGCTTCGTAGTCAATCTTGTTACAACTTACACTTCTAATGTATCTTAGTGTGCCCAACCTCTGTTCATTAGAATATGTTATCAATACATTATTTTGTCAATGTCTTAGCTTATCCTAATACTTTGTTACATAGGATAACTTAAACCTTTCCCTTAGGTGCTCTAGTTACCTCTTATTGATTAACTCCTCCTTGTTAGTGAACTAAGTGATAGTACCTAGATCACATAAGAAATTGTCATTCTAGCAAATAGTAGGTTTGACATCAATGACAAAATAATGACAACATTCTTTATCAACTCCATCATTTTTCATCAATGGTATTTTTAATCATTTTCCAACAATCTCCCTCTTTGGTAGTGATGGTGAACCATACTAATCAATTAATCAAGCTAATCAACTTAGTTACCATCATACTTGTATGCACAAAAGAAAACTTCTTATTATTCCATATCCATTCCATATCTTTCTCTTTGTACCATATCTCCCTCTTTTGCTAATACAAATTGATTCCTTTGATTTGTTGTTTTGCTTCTCCCTCTTTTTTGTTGTTTCCTTTATTCTTCTCCTCTATATGTCTGATCCTCTAGTTCTCCCTCAGATAGAACCATTTCTACTATTTCTCCCTTTGATCAATTTCATCTCTCCTTCTAATCTTCTATTGATCAATTTCTCATATCTCCCTCTTTGACAAGAATGCCAAATATGTAGTATCTTTTCTTATGCTTGATATAGACTTTCCAAGTTCCAATATTCTCCCTCTGTCATCATGCTTGTGACTAATTTGTAATTTTAGTTCATTAGTATCCTCTACATCAAATTTTATTAGTTCACAAATCAACTCCCTTTGATGCAAGGCAACTCTATTGTTGCTCATAAAATCAAGGTTAGGGGCTTTACTCCTAACTTATCTCTAAGGTTCTCATAAGAATTTTTAGGTAGTGGTTTACTGAAGATATTAGCTATATGTTTCTCTAAATGAATGTATTCCATCTCCACTTGCTTGTCTTCTACCAACTCTCTGACATAGTGATACTTGATTGCAACGTGGTTGGTCTTTTCATCCATGATAGGATTCTTTGATACATTGATAGCACTTGTGTTATCACAATACAATATCAGTGGCTTAGTTATCTCCTCTTTCATGTCTTTCAATAAGTGTTTACACCACACAATGTTTGTATAATTGATGGTTATTACTACATACTCTACTTCTACCATGGACTGTGAGGTACAACTTTGTTTCTTGCTAATCCAGGTGACTAGTCTCTTACCTAAGAAGAGTGCTCCTCTACTAGTGCTTTTCCTATCATCAATGTTTCCTCCCAAATTTACATTAATGTAGGCATTCAGATCAAATTTATAACTCCTCTTGTAGTACAAACCAAAATCATTTGTCCATTTAAGATACCTTATTATTCCTTTTACTACCATGAGATGATTTTCTCTAGGATTAGTAGAAAATATTACTACTATCCCAATAGCTAATGCAATATCTGGTCTTCTATGTACAACATACAAAAATTTTCCAATCATGGACCGATTCATTGCCTGGTTGAGTTCAACAAACTCATCATTCTTGGATAGTTTGTGTCTTGTTTCCATTGGTGTGCTAAAAGGTTTGGAGTCCTCTAGACCAAATATCTTTAGTATTTCTTTGACATACATTGATTGGGTCAAAAATATACCATGTTTAAGTTGATGTACTTTTAACCAAACAAAGAATTTTATTTCTCCAAACATTGACATTTCAAATTCATGCTTCATCTTGTTGGCAAATCTTTCCTTAGTACTTCTTTTCCTCTAAAAATTATATCATCCACAAAGATTTCTATTATGAGGATATCCTTGCCTTCATCTAATTTGATGTACATGTTGCTGTTGCTATCTATTCTTTCAAAACCTATCTTCAAAAAATATTTGTTAAGTCTCTCATTCCAAGCTCTAGGAGCTTGCTTAAATCCATATAGAGCTTTATGCATTTTGCAAACCTTATTCTTTTTGTTCATATCAATAAAACCTTCTAGTTTCTCTATGTAGACTTCTTCCTCTAGTATTCCATTTAGAAATGCTGACTTTACATCTATTTGGTAGACTTTGAAACCTTTATAGGCAATATATGCAACTGGAGTCCTTAGTCCCTCCATTCTTGCAATAAGGGAAAATGTTTCCCCATAGTCCAATCCTTCCTCTTATGCATACCCTTTGTAGACTAATCTAGCTTTATTCCTTGTGATCTCACCATTTTCATCTAACTTGTTTCTAAACACCCACTTGGTTCCAATCATATTCTTGTCTATTGGTCTTGGAACAAAAGTTCAAATCTTGTTCTTCTCAATTAACTCTATCTCTTCTTTTATTACATTGTACCAATCATCATCTTGTAGAGCTTCACTCACTGTCCTAGGTTCAACTTTGCTAAGCAGACATGTCTCACTTCTAAGTCTGTTCCTTTTCATTGGTCTGACCTCTTTGTCACCAATGATTTGTTCTACAAGATGGTGTCTTCTCACATACTTGACTAATCTAGGTCTAGTCCTTGTTTCTATGTTAGGCCTCTCAACATCAGAGTCACTATGCACATCTCTATTAGGTAACTCTTCATCTTTTTCATGTGTGCTGATTTCAAAATTAGAATGTGCATTTCCTACATTCTACAGCTTGGCATCTAAATGCAACTTGGCATTCATAGGATGTGACTCTGAAGATACTGAAGTTTACTACTGATTCCCATTTTGATTTGTAGCACCTCCTTCATCAATTATTCTTTCATAGAGGTATACAGAGGACTTGTATTCTTCTAGTTTCTTGGTGCATTCATCATTTTGAACTTCTACAAGCTCATCAAAGTTCACATTTGCACTTTCTAAAACTTTGTTAGTGTTAACATTTAAACACTTATAAGCTTTGCCTCTATTGGAATAACCAAGAAATATGCCTTGATCACTTTTGGCATCAAAATTACCTTTCCTAGACTCCTTAATTATAAAGCACTTACATCCAAATACTTTGAAATATTTAACATTAGAGGAATGACCATACCATAGTTCAAAAGGTGTTGCATGATTACCTTTCTTGATTGAACTCTATTGAGGGTGTAGACTACTAAACTTACAACTTCTCTCTAGTAGTTGAGTTCAACATTCTTTTATGCAATCAGAGTTCTGGCATAGTCAATCACTAATCTATTTCTCCTCTCTACATTTTGTGGTGGAGTCCTAGGCACTAATGTTTTCCTTTTGATTCCTCTATCATTATAGAATTTGTTAAAAAAATTTGATGTCAATTTTCCTCCTCTATCAGATCTTAGGCATTTCAAGCTCTTTCCTATCTCTTTCTCAACTCTATCTAGGTACCACTTAAACATTTGGAATGCATCAGACTTTTGTTTTAGGAACATGATAGTCATCATTCTTGAGTAGTAATTCATAAATAGCATTATATATCTATCTCCTTTGTAGCTTTGCACTTCAATTGGACCACACAAGTCAGTATGAACTAACTCTAATACTTCATTGGAAGTATAAGTCTTTCTTTTGAAGCTAGAATTTTTCATCTTCCCTAGTTGATATTGTTTGCACATTATGTTGTCAGGCTTCTTCAACTTTGGCAATACCCTAACTTTCTTCATATTGCTATTATTGATCAAATTATCAAAATTTACTTCTCACAACCTCTTATGCCACAACCACACATCATCATGTTATAAAACAAGACAAGAAACATCTTCCATATCAACATAAAACAAATTACTCCTAGTCTAGTCACCTTTTCCTAGTAGACTCCCTTGAGAATCATAGATCTTGGCAGTTCTATTTTCAAACTCTACTTTACATCTTATGTTGCCTAACTCTGATACACTTAGTAGATTATAATTCAAGCCTTCAACATAGTATGCATTATTACATGATATCTTCTCTGTATGTTTAATGCTACCTTTTCCTTCGATTAGACATGGAGCATCATTTCCAAATCTAACACTATTACCATTATATTCAGTAAAGGTAATGAACTTACTTTTGTCTCCAGACATGTGATGAGAGTATCCACTCTCTATGATCCACTTGTCATTTTTATTCACAAAGGTTACCAGGACTATTGCTTCATCTTTATCGGATTCATCCTTCATGGCCACATAGACTACTTCATCATCATTCTCAATAGAATCTTCTTCAAAAATGTAGCACCTCTTGCCTTTATCTTTGTAGTCTCTACTACTATCTTCTCTCTTTTTCTTGTATTTGTTTCCTTCTTTGTGGTTATTCTTTTGTGTACACCTTGCTACAATATGACCAACTTCATTGCAATTGAAACAAATGATAGGTAATTTACCTTTGAACTTCCCTTTGCCTCTATGAAATCTTCTAGCTAATAATACTTCCAATTGCTCCACATCTTCTTCATCAATGCTACTATCACTGGATACATTCTTTCCTTTTCCATTCCTCTTCTTTGATTTCACTTCCTCAGTGTCCTTCACTATCATCTTAGCCTTGAAAGCAGATTCAAGGTTCTCAAGTTTGTAGTTATCAAAGTTGGACAATTAAAATGTAGTAAGCCTTCTAATTATTCCTTCAAAGCTTAGTGTATTTCCTTGTACACACCTTAACTCTTGGATGGATGAAACTCTAATAGAATAGATAGGGAGTAGAGGTCTCAAGTATTTTTTGCTAACAGTCTCTTCTTCCAAAACACCACCCAAAGTCCTTATTGCACTTACTACTTATTTGAATTTGGCACCATATTGAGCAACATTTTCTCCTTCTTCCATCTTCATGTCATCATCTAAGGTTTTCTCTTTTTACTCTCTAAACATTATGATCTCCTCCATAGATATCTAATAAGGCTTTTCACATCTTGATTGTAGTATCACATCCTTTGATTTCATCATATTTAGCATAGCTGAGTGTAGAGGCAATCTCCAACATTGCCTAATTGTGCTCCTTCTTTTTGCTCAAATCATCTACAGAGAGGGGTCTAGAAGGGTCTACATGATCTACTATAATTGAATTTTTTGCATACCCACTTGTTGATCCAAGGTGTTGTTTCATTAGACTTTGCCATGCAAAAAAGTTGTCTCTATTGAGCTTGGGAACATCTCACCTGGACATCTTGATCTTCTTGTTGCTAGTACCTTAAAACAAATTAGCAGTAGGCTCTAATACCAATCATTAGAATTCTTTAGAATAACTAAGAGGGGGAGGAGGTGAATCAGTTATTGAAGGTCCAATATTTCCAATTCAAACATTTAAGTCTAATATAGTAAGCCCATTCACACTACCATTCATCCAAGCTTATACCTGTATCCTAGCGAGTTACTGTAAATTAGTATACAAAAATGAAACACATGAAATCACACATGACATAGAGATTTACATGGAAACTCAATTTGCAAAACCCACTAGTAACATGCTACCTTCTTTTTCACCCTCCTAAAGTGATGCCCTATTAAAGGCTTGCCTTGTTAAAGGCTACAACACCCTATTAGGAGTGTACCTAGTTAAAGGACTTTAGAAAATTCAATTTGGAATGTCACCCTGTTAAAAGATTTGCAAAAGGTTGTTAAGCCCACCTAAGTCCATAGGATTTTCAACCACCTTGTTAACGGCTCTCCAACTAGCTATTAAACTAACCTATTAATATAGGATTCCTAGTATCTAATACAATTGCTAGAGACTATTAGAAATATTTACTTGATGCAACTTACAACTCAATCTTGCAGATCTCAGATCACAATTTAGCTCATTCTTTGCTTGGCTTCCTTCCTTTGCAGTTCTAACAGCTTGTCCACCTTTACAAGCTCTATCTCCTTGAGTCCTCTACTCATTATGCCAATGCAATAATCTCCTTGTGGTCACTTAATCGAATTAGAGTCTCTATGCTCTATTCTTCCTCATTGTGTCTTTTCCTTGACACTTCACACTTTACCTCTTGTAGATACTCTTAACCACACACTTCACCACACTTCGATCTTTGACTTGTAACTCCTTATGTAGAAGTCTAGATTTCATTATCCCACTCAATTCTTCCCACTCATAGCTTTAATTGACTTGGAAATATATGATATACCTTTCCCTCCAATTTATTTCTTCTAGAAACTTCATGATAAATCCACTTGCATTTTCCTAAAAATAGTTAGCATAAAACTCTGTGACACTAGTTCATCATCCTTGTCTTCCATTTGGTTCAAAAAATTCAATGTAGCAACCTTATCATCTCTGATCTAGCAAATCTTTGACTTTTCAAATAATGTAGCAACTCAATACTATTGAAATATTGATGCTTGGCGCATACTATGTTACTCAGCATCAATTATGTTTCATTGATGCTCGACACATACTATGGATTTTCTCAGCATCCATTAAGTTTTATTGATGCTTGGCACTTGAAATTTACTCAGTGCCTAAGGACTTTCACTTGGCACCTAAAGTTTACTTGGCTCATACTAGATTTTATATTTACTTGGCTCCAACTAAAAATTGTCTCAAGTTGAACTAGCTTGCTTGACACTCACTAATGAACTTAGTTAAGCTTTGCAGTTAACATTGTTACAACTTACACTTCTAAAGTATCTAAGTGTGTCTAACCTCTATTTATTAGAATATGTTATCAATACATTATTTCATCAATGTCTTAGTTGATCCTCATACTTTATTTCGACAACATAACTTTAACCTTTCCCTTAGGTGCTCTAGTTACCTCTTTTTGATTAACTCCTCCTTGCTAGTCAACTAAGTAATAGTACTTAGATCATGTAGAAATTGTCATTCCAGAAAATAGCAGGTTTGACATGAATGACAAAACAATGATTGAAAACATTCTTTATCAACTCCATCATTCTTCATCAATGATCTTTTCAATCATTTTCCAATAGATGTAAGATACAATTAACACATTATATGGTTATACAATTGAACCACAAAATTCAATAATGTAAGGGTGTTCTATTGGTTGAGTAAGATGTATGTGACAAGTGGAGTATAATATTTTTAGGATTTCACTGAATGAGTGAAAAGAGCCCTTAGTAGAGAGGAATTAAAGTATGAAAGTGGAATAGTATTAGAAAATACTGAAGTGATTGTCCAATGGCGTAATTTTATGATGGGACTAGGTGATATAGATAATTCTATGGTTTATAGATATTTTTTGTTGATACATGAACGTAACATTGAGAAATTGCAAGATTTTTGTACACTTATAGGATGAAATGAGATGCATTCATTTTGAAGTTCAAATGCAACATCACTAACTATTCATACTAGAAAGCTTGCATACTTTTTCTCTTCTTGTATGCATCATTTGTGGGATGAATGTAAATCAAAAGAGTGGACTAACCAATGTTCTTGTAGAGCATTACATCTAATTGATTCATATCAACTTCCTAGAACACTACAACTCAACTAGGTTGAAGAACCAATAAATTTTGATCATGTATCTAACCTAGTTGAACCAAGTACTAAGTTATCAATTTAATACTTGGTTAAAATATATGACTTTCAATTTTGGCGTTAACATATCCTTATATATAATATAGTTTTTTTGTATGAGAAGAATGATGAATGAACATATTACTTTCTATGTTGGTGTATTGAGGCTAAAATGAAATTGATATGTAAATTCATTGATGGTGAGGGTATTGAGTACCCAATAGGATCTATCATTGTGATAGGCACATAGCTTAAAAGGTATTAAATTCATTTTTTAATCTTTACAATTAAATGCAGGTACCTTACCAAGAATTATAGCACATGTTTTCTTGAGGAATTTGAGACACATATACATATTCTTCATTACTCTAACCTTATTATTGCAACAAATAGTCAATTGATATCATATCATGGTAGTCCTCTTAACAAGAAGTTATGAAAAGTATGTGAATCTGATCACAATACAATACTTGATACAATAAGGATTAGAGTTGATCCAGAAGGTTCCCTTGATTGACTGTGTGTTACATTGTTTAATCATTCTACCTATGGTAGAATATCCTTTTTTTAAAGTATATATATTACATGAAATATTGCAACTTCATAGTGATATGCATATATAGATGCCAAATTTTGTATATAAGAAAGAGAAGACACATAACATGTGCATATTTATATGTTATAGTTTGTATAAAAGAATGAGAAGAGATGTAACATGTGCATATTTAGATGCCAAATTTTGTATATTAAACTCATAAGAGATAAATTTTACACATTGTTTTTGGTAAAATAAATAGGATTTGAAGGGACCTTGAAGCCCTTTACAATTCAAGAATTTTCAATGAATCTCAAACCAAACAAAACTATAGTCCTAAGGAAGAACGGGTACCCAAATAGAACATAGTGACCAGAGTGGCATCATAGATAACATAGTACTCATTAGCCACACAAACAGGTTTTGAAGGGTGTTTGAAATCCTATATGATTCAACAATAGTGAAATATTTCACCAAAAAAAAGCTCACCAAAGTGGCAACACATAAAAAAAGAAAACAATAGCCACAAAAAATGGTTTTTACCAAGCTCCTAAAACCCCATAGTGAAACACACTACTAAGAAAAAAAGGCCAAAAGAGCCAGGGGACAACTAACCAAAAGCTAGGAGAGTTAGACTTTCCCTTTTGAACCCTTCTGGTAAGACCTCAAGGCCATATCAAAAGAGGGAATGGATGGCTTTACCTTTTTTCCTTTTACTATAGTCCATCCATCCTCCACAAAACTAGCAGCCTTCTACCACTGAAAATCAGCACCATCACGACCAAAAGTTGAAACCCTGGAAGCTAGGGAAAAGGTTGTAGAAGAGGATGTGATAGTAGAGACCTCAGATGGAATAGTGGCACCTAGTAAAGGTACCACAAGAGGAGCTACCTTGGAAACAATAGAAGATAGACTAGTAACCTCAACAGAAGGAGCCAAAAGTGGATTCATATAAAAACAGTGAGGAGTGGGCGAATCAACAGAGATAGGAGTAGAGTGCAAACTAGAAACTGGGATAGTGAAGTCTAGAGATGAACCTATAGACACCACTAAAGAAGCTAGAGGAGGGGAAAAAATAATAGAGACAGTAGTAGAATGCATCATAGAAATAGGGATAGTAGCAGGAAAATGCACACTAGGAATAGGTACAAAATCCATTTAAGACCTACACTCACCATGGAAGGGGTCAATGGAAGAACCTTCTTCAAGATGCTAAGAGTAGATAGATTTTGAGAAGAGAAATTCTTAGGAGTCTTCTCATACATGTAGTGGTCATCTAAGACCTCCTTCCCCTAAGAAGGGGACATTTTTGGTCTATATTTTCTAGAAGAGCACCTGGTAGCTAGGTTGCATGTCAAGTGGCAATTCTTATAGCAGAATGGGATACCCTCATAGTCTAGAAGAATATTCCAAGAACCAAGAAGAGAATCCACCAAAATCATATCTAGGAGTCCTTTAGAAATGTCAATCTCAACTAGCATGCAAGAAAATATCATTTGATACAAGTTGGAAATATTCCCCACCTTTAGGAAATGTTCTAGCCAAAGATGAAGGGGAAAATTCAGCAGCCTTACCCATAGAGGGATCTTATTAAAAGTTTTCGTCAATAGGTTGAAATCCTTGTTCCAAATTTTTTCCATCAAGGGAAACTTCCCATACCAAGAGAAATTATTGCTAAGAATGACATTTCTTGCAACTACAATATCAAATTTCACAACAAAAAACCCCTTGCCAAAGGGTAAATCTAGGCACTCTTCAATATGAATGGCTCCCAAACACAAGAAATCCATGCATGCATATTCGAAAGAGAAGGCCAAAAACCCTTAAAGTGAAAGATAGTAGTAGAGTCTAAGAGATCATCAATTTTAATAGAAATCTCATCAACTACAGAAGAATTGAAATGAAGCTTTTTCAAGTTACATACCACAATTGGTACAATGTCATGGAACCTTGAACACATGGTATCATGAAACCTTGGCCACATACTGACCACCAATACTTGCCTCAAACATAGCCACATCAGAATAGGAAATGGTTGAACCACCCACAACACTTGGTGAACTAGATTTCCCACCAAGATCTAGAGAAACCCTAGATTGATCAATATAAGATGAAGTGATGGCCATAAAGATAGACATAGGAGAAGAAGCTAAAGCAACCACCAAAAAGAGGGATAGGAAAATGTTGAATCTAGACATGGGAGATAGAATAGGACTTAAGCCCAAAGCTAAAGCCAGGCATAGAAGCTGAGTCTAAAGCCAAAGCCAGGCACAGGGAGCTAGGCAAGAAGCCTGATAGGAAGCTGAATCTAGATGCAAGAAGCTAAATCTTGATGATGGTGTTGTTATTACTATAAATTTTTTTATTGTTATTGTTTCTATTTCTATTACATTTTTATATATTATTATTGTTATAAATTTATTCATAGAATTTATTGTTATGGTTATAAATTTGGTTCTTGAACTCTTTTTCATGGGTTTGATGATAACATCTCCTTCAAATAATATTGAATTATCTTCAACTTATATGGATTTACAAGGAAAACACAAAGTTCACTTGATATGCCTAATGCCACCTAGACGGTTGTCCTCTTGCATTTTTATCCCAAATTTTCCAAAACATTAGGCAAGTAACTTGATTTGGATACTTATTTGCCTTCTTTATATCATACTAAAATCTCAAATAGGGTTTCTTTGGATGATGTCCTTTCTATCACGCTACAACACCCCTTTTTACACTTAAAATATGTCACTTTTATGGAGTTCCTACTCTTCACTCTTAACCCCTAAGTCCCCAACTTCATAAAATAGCTACTTAGGTGTTGAAATCAAAGATTCAATAGGTTTAAAGTCCTGTTGGCCTTTTTTACATTCCCAACCATCAAATCCTCACCACTTTCTCTTAAAAATTAGGGTCTTCTAGAAATTCACTCTCTAATCACTTTCAAAATTGATTCATTGAATGTAAATGTTTAATTTAACATATATAATCAACATCAACACAAAAGGTTACCCCTTGTCAAGGTAGACCACTTGCTAGTATCCCCTTGCATCAACTTTATAGCCTCTAACAAAGGGTTCTCATAGCGTACACTCCTCAATCCTTCTTTCCCACACCTTATTTGATTAATTATGTATAATAGATTTTATATTGGACCTTCACTGATCTATACTACACCACTTAGATGTCCCTCAAACATTATCAACCATACTAAATGGAAGCATCCTTAAGCATCTCTAAGAAATATTAGGATGTGACTTTTAAGTAGACATATATTTGAGATTGTGTAAGGTATTGAAAAACTATCAAGTTCTAAAAGATCATGTTGTTTAGGCTTATAACAATCTATCTTAGTTTTAAGAGATTTGACTTTGTTTGCATTTGGAAGCCATTTCTTGCCTAATGCCAAAAGTTATAGTGTTGCTTAAGTCAAAAGAGAAAGGTTGGGTATATTTAAAACCATTGGTCCAAGGATCAAATTGTCTACTTTTTAAGCTCTAGTTGGCTAGGTTTAGCCTAGGTCCAACCATGTTTTAGCTACAAGGTCTCGAGGACATATCAACCATATTGAAAGGAAGCATACCTAAGAGTCTCTAAACACTATTGGGCTATAATATTTGAGCAATCATATCCTTGAGTTCATGTGATGTATTAATGAAATGTCAAGCTCTATATAATCATGTTGTCTAGGCCTATAATAACCTATCTCAATTTTAAGAGATTTAATATTGTTTGGATTTGGTATCCCTTTCTCACCTAATACTAAATGTTACAATATTGTTTAATTCAAATGAGAAAGGTTGTGTATATTTCAAATTGTTGGTCCTAAGATTGAATCATCTACTATCTTATTTATGGTTGTTCGTGTTTAGGCTACTACCAACCTCTTTTAAGCTACAAAGTCCCTCAGATGCTATCCACCACACTAAATGGAAACATCCCAAGGTTCTTTAAGAACCCTTAGTCTATGATATTTGAGCAAGCATATCTCTAAACTTGTGTAAAGTTTTGAAATTATATCACATGCTACATGATTTTTTAGTCTAGGCCTACAACAACCTATCTCAATTTTATGAGATTTTACTTTATTTTGATTTGGCATTTGTTTCTCTCCTAATGCACAAATTTGGAGTGTTTCTCAGCTCAAATGAGCAAGGTTGTGTATATTTAAAATTGTTGTTCCTAGGATTGAATCATCTTCTCTCTTAGCTCTGATTATTTGGGTTTAAGCTACGACCAACTTTTTAAGCCACAATGTCCCTTAGATAATATCAACCACACTAAATAGAAGTATCGACGAGGGTGTCTAGGCACTATCGAGCTACTATCTTTGACACAAACACACAAATCATGACATATTTTCTCTACTCAAGTATTATTACATCAAAATAAGTGACATATGAGTTCTATTACATATTATAATGAATTTAATAATCATGATATGTTTTCTATATAAAATAATGAATGTTCATATGTTTGATTAATTACAAGAAAGTAAGATGAAATAGAAGTTTGTATGCACACACTAAACAAGTTGGATGTAAATTCAAGTTTAATGTATATCAAAATGAATAATATAGTGTGACATATCAATCATATAGTTACAAAAATATGTTATTTCTCATTATTACAATAAAAAAGTCAACTATATACAAATGTCAAATGTGTACAATATAAATGTTGAATGTGTAAATACAAATCAAAAATATATATAATACAAAAGTCAAATATATGTCAATGTCATGCAATGAACACAACTATATATTTATATTTCTAGCAATATCTATGAATATGTTGAACCATAAAAAATGAGCCTCTTTGATGTCATTTAGGGCTTGCCAAGTGTCTATAGAAGAAAAAATTAAATTCTATATCAAATATCTTATCTATGAGTAATACAAAAGTAAGAAAAAATTGGATTCTAAAGTATGGATAGTTGAGTTGTTGAACCTCATCTCTTTGTCCCACACATAGACTAAATGATAATGATAATGGGCTCCTTCATAGATGGGTTGGACTTCTAAAAATTTGATGAGGTAGAGTGATAATGGGAGACACAACTAATAATGAATCAATGTTCATGGGAGGCACAACTAGTGAAGAAATAGTTCTAGTATGGGACACAACCTATATGGTAAGTGATATAATTTATATTTCTAGACATAAGTATTAGGTATTTCTAAATAAGGTAAATAAATAAATACATATTATAGCCTAATAAAATGTTAGAATTTTAGATTAGCATCAGGGATTCCAAATAGAGTAAAAAAGAATACGTATTATAGCCTAATTTGGATCTCCTATGTTGTCAAGTTGCATAATAATTGATGAATTAATTTTTGTATGAGGCACAATCCTATATTGTAAGTGATAAAATTTTAGGATTGTAAAGTGGCATAGGGATTCCAAATAGAGTTTATAAAAATGCATACTAGAACTTGAGCTAGATCTCTCATGTTAGCAAGAGGCACAACCACTAAAGAATTGCTACTAGTATGAGGCATAATAGATATGGTAAGTGATAAAATTTCAAAACTATAGAGTAGGCATTAGGGATTTCTATCATACACACAAGAAATCAAAATTTATATCACAAGAGGCCTTCAACTAAGAATCTACATGTATACCTCTAGCCTCTATCATGTTTGACCTCATCTTTGATGCTTAGGACTACTAACAAAATGAAATGGTAAAGGATTTGTCTGAAGTCTCAAAGGGTATTAGAATAGGTAAAAAATAAATAACACATGTTAATAATCCAAATTTTTGATAATTACTATAAAAGTAAAGAAAAAAAACATGTAACCATTTGTAAATTCAACTATTATATATATAGAAAAAGTGCATACTATAACCTAAAATTTGAAAGAAGGAAAATATGAAATTTTACCTCTTTCCTTTTCATGAAAATTTGCAATATCAGGTGCATTCATCAAATCTACAAAACTCAATTATTTCTACATATATTAAAGAAACAAGTCAGCACATATTCATTAATGTTGAGTACATATATATACATGCATTTACAATAAATTTTAAAATATAAACTTGACTTGTGTTTAATACCTTGTTTGTTTGGCTATTCTTTTTTATTTCCTTCCCTTTCCTTCTGACCTCGAGCTATGTTGATTACCCTAAAGAAGAAACAAATATAACATAAGAGAAACCAATAAGACACATCATGAGTTCAAGTCAAATTGTAACCTTGATAGTTGTGCAAGCTATGATAGCACATAGTTGTTAAGCCCATGGTTAATGGCAAAAAGCATGGCATCATTAACTTGAGAAATTTCCTCCCCTAAGATGCCTTATAAAATAGTAGAGTGTATTTTTATCAATCTAAAATAATGTTTTTGAAATAATGGTGTAAAGGGAAAGAATGAACAATAAAAGTAAGAATATCATAGGAGAGAAATAAGACACAAGAAGGACTTGAAGGACGAAATTAGAAGTATAGTTGAAATATAGGAAAATTAAATGCTAAAAAAGGCTTCAAGGCTTGAATTGAAAACAAAGAGATTAGGAAGGAAATGAGAGATATGACTAAACCTTTGGCACCTTGTCAAGAAAGACAAGTGAAAATTCATTACCTCCACACTCCTACATGATATGCTAGATGATATAGAGGTCAATAGGTTCTTTGATGTGCATGGATATATGGAGGATGAACTCTTGAGGTTCATTAGATGGGGTTTGGGAAATGCTATGAGTAAGAGATGTAGATGGAAATTGGATGGATTTGATGAATGAGATGGTTTTGATGATGCTAGGAGATGGAAGAGTATTTTTAAGAGGGGTTTCAATAATGGTGTGAAATGGAGGAGGATTTGGAAGTGGGGTAGATGAAAGAAGAATGATAGTTATGGGACATGGAAGAGGAATGATAGGTGAGGGAGATGGAAATTTTTTGACATGCTAAGAACTTCACAACATATAATTAGATGACATGACTTGTAAACTTAACTTGGACATGGATATTCTATTGGATTTCATGTAAAACTTCTTAGAGATTAGGTGTTCCTTGTAAAATAATTAAGAAACTATATTTTGCAAACTTTGTATTGTTAGTGTAATACCAATTAAGAAACAATATTTCAAAGCCAATGTATTATTCTAATATCAAGAAAATTTAAAAACCTTTAACCCATGTGTTCTTACTCCTAGCCTCACATATCTAGAAAAATGAGAACTCTATGGTGTTCTTCTACCATTTGTTGAACCCTACATTGCATATTGTTCACATAGCAATATAAAGTGATCTATAAAATAAAAACTATTGAATTTTTATGATATTTAGGTGATTAAATAATATAATGTGAGAAATTAAACAAATGAACTTGTATATCCTCTCCACTAAAGACATCATCATCAAATCATGTATGAGTGTAAAATCCTCACCTCTATATGCATAACAATTATGTGCACAATGTATAGACAGATGAGATGACATTCATGTAGCATGAATATTAATGATATTCCTTTGGAGGAGTATCCTAAGCATTTATAGAACACTTTCAGAGATATCTACCATGATTGACATGATACATTCATGATTATGTTTGTCATCGATGTCAACATAGCATTGTTTTTATGAAGAATAGTAGAGTAATAGACAAAGAATGAGGTTGTATAGACCCAGTATTGATGATCAGGTGAAGCATAGTTAAGGATTTTTTTGCACTGCATCTTGATGAAGTGGTTAAATGTGCATAAAGAGAGTCGAAGACATGCAAAACATATGCTTGATTTATAGGAGACATTGAGTAGATCGAGTACCTGATAAGTGGTTTATGATGATTGATTTATATCTCTTAACTAAGATAGAATCATAATGAGAGCATAGTTAGACATTGATAGTAGATGACCTGATGATGACATCATTAAGTGTGCAAAGAAAAAGGTTGCATGTGTGGAAATTTATAAAGAATATAAGTTGATAGTGATTTTTAATTAAGAAAATATGTAAAGTTGTGTAATATCTTAATGAGCTCCTATTATAACTAATTAAGAAAGCCTCAAGTTTGACTCAAGGAATTATTTTGAGGATATGCTATAAAGGAAGGGTATTTTCCTTCTAAAGTAAGATGTGGCTAAGAATTCAAGTGTGTGATATGTGAAGTATTTGGTAAATGTGAGTAAGTGATCCAAGAGATTATTAGGTGTGAAGTTGGTTCAATTTAGTATTAATATTAGAAGAGGAGAGAGAGAGAGAGATTTTGTTAGAGGAAAAAGAAGGAGCTATAAATTTATGTTATTTTATAAGGAATAATACATAGATCAGTTTGACACTAAGCTTAGTGGTCTTTCCCTTGAAGCTATTTGGACAATGGGTCCATATTCCTTCTACAACTCCTAACAGGGTCAGAATCTCCTAACAGTGACTTAAAGTCTCCTAACATGGACTAATATGTAGTGCATGTATTTCATTGACTCCTAATAGGGTCTATCCTCTAACAAGGAACTTTTTATATTAGTACATCATTTTGTGGGAACCATCCCTACTAGAGTTTTCCCTTTAATCAAGGGTTTCACGAGTTAACATATTTTGTGATACTTTGTATGAGTATCATCTTATGGTTATTGATTACATTTTTGAAATGGTTAAGGATTAATAAGTTTGATAAATGTTTTACTTGTTGGATAAGTTATTCACACCCCCCTCTCTCAATTATCTTAGTTGAATTCACTTTCTAACAATTGTTATCAAAGCATCAAGTCCTTGAAGAAAAAGATTAATGTCTTTAGGAGATCAATGGTAGGTCACATTAGAAAAGAAAGTCCTAAATTTGATGTAGTTAACTATGAAAATTGGAAGGAAATGATGAAGAATTATTTTCTACATATGGGTCTAGGATATTGGCTAATGGAAAATATTAAAAAGATGACTGTGGAAAAAATAAAGCTTGAGGAATGTAGTGAAGCTAAAAGAGATCTATTTATTTGTAATATCCCTGCTAGAGAAGAATTATTATTAGATCTTTCTATGAATGAATATAGTTAGGTAAAATCCTTAGAGATGTCTCATGAAATTTGGAAAGCTTTAGAATCTACTTTTGAAGGTGATAATCATGCTAAAAGAGTTATTCTATAGAATGGGATATACTTGTTTCAAGATGTAAATTTATGGAAGAGAATCTATGAGAAGTTATATTGGTAGAATACTAGAGATCATTTCAGAAACTAAATCTTGTTACAGATCTAAATATGAAGATGAGATGATATGGAAGATCTTGAAAATATTGATACCACCATTCAGATAGACTGTCCAAATGACTAATCAAGTGATACCTTGCATTGTGAAGTTTACTAGAGAGAATTTACTAGGAAGATTGGAAGTAGTAGAAATGAGTTTAAACAAATATGGAGAATTTATTAGAGTGGAAAGAACCTTTAGTGTATTGATTGTTTTTCCTTCTCTGTCAAGAAGTGTAAGTACCAATGGACACTATGCTAGTAGTAATAGATCTAGATTTGAGGAGGATAGAGGAATTGAAGAATGAATTTCTCCACTTGTAAGAATAGAACTAGATTGTATGATCATTTTAAATGTTGGACTTGTAATGAATTCAGTCATTATGCTTCCAAATATCCTAAAAGAGAGAAAAAGTATAAGAATAATTTCAAGCCTAGCAGACCTATAGATTATATGTATGCAAATGAAGATGACAAACTTGAGGAAATAATTTAGGGTAAAAGTGATCATGAATTAGGATATGTGGCTATAAAAGAAGAAAATCCTAAAAATGAAATTAGAGAAGGAAAAGCCTTGTTTCATAAGTTGAAAAGAAATATGATTGGATTATAGATAGTTGGTGTTCACACAATATGAATAGAGACATGAATAAGTTTTTAAAGTCTAGAAATCATGGTAGAGGGGTTGTTAGAGTTAGTAACAATGCAATTTTTCATATCAGTGGAATAGTATCTATTACTCTTGATGGAAAGACTAACACTAATGATGTTTATTTTTTTGATGGATTAAAGCATAACCTATTGGGTGTTGGATAGTTGGTTGATAAAGGTTATTGGTTGCAATTCATAGAAAAGACTCGTATTATCAAGGATAAATATAGTAAGTTGATTGGAATAGGTACAAAATCCAAAGGTAATGTGTTTCAATTGAACCCTAGAGAGATGATTTTTTTAGTTAAAAGGTGGATAGTAATTGGGTATAGCATAGAAGGTTTTTTCACATAAAATTTTATAATATTGTGAGGGGAAGTTGTACATTTGCAGCGAAAGATTTACAAAGAATCAAGAAGCCTACTAATGTTGTTTGCAAAGAATTTCTACTTTTCCTTACAAGAAGCTCACTACCACAGAGAAATTGGAGATTGTTCATATAGATTTGATTAGTCCTTTCAAAACAAGAGGATTGGATTCTGAAAGGTATTTTATGACTCTCTTTTTTTATCTCACTAGAAGAATAATTGTAGCATTTCTTAAAGAAAAGCTTGACACATTTGAAAAGATCAAGTTGTTCAACAATAGAGTTGAAAATGAATCTAGTATCAAGATAAAATGTTTAAGATCCATTAGAGCTAGGGAGTTTACTTATAGAGAGTTAAGATCTTTTGTGAAGTAAATGGTATTAAGAGATAGCTATTAGTACATAAGAAACCTTAGAAAAATGGCATTTCTAAAAGAAGAAATAGGTCTATAACTAAAGAAACAAGATAAATGATGTTTCAGAATGATGTATCCAAGATATTTTGGAGAGAAATAGTCAACACAATAGTATACACCATGAAAAAAGTATAGATTAGAAAAGGTACAAAAAAGACTCTACATCAATTATGGTTTGGACATACACCATCAACAAAGTATCTCAAATTTTGGAAGTAAGGGTTACATTAAAAATAATGATGATATTGGAAAGTTTGATGCAAGAAGTAATGAAGGTATGTATCTTGGTTATTCATGAAAAAGGAATCTCATAAATGTTTTAACCATAGAAGTAAGACAACTATTCAATGTGCAAATGTAAAAGTGGATGTAAAGTTTTGAGTTAAAGAGAGAATATTCGATTATATTTTTTATGAAGAAGAAGATAACTTGAAACTTATTAGAAAGAATATTAAATTTCTCTTTGAGACTAAAAATTACATGTAGAATGATATTTGAATTTTTGAACAAAGAGAAGAACAAGGTTCAGAACTGAGAGAAGTAAGAGTTGAGATAGAAACTCCTACACCAAATGAGAATTTTACAAAGAATCACCTTGTCGATAAGGTCATTGGAAGTAAATAAAAAGGACTAATGACAAGAAATAGAGTACATGAGGAATTATTTTTAATTTCTTAATTTGAACCTAAGAATGCAGATGAGGCATGAAAGCATGATCATTTGATGCAACAAATGAAGGAAAACCTATATCAAATTGTGAAGAATAAGACATGGGAATTGGTTTCTAGACCTAAAGACAAGAATGTTATAGGAACTAGATGGATGTTTAGAAATAGGATGAATGAAGAAGGTGAAGTTGTGAGGAATAAAGAAAGATTGGTATGCAAAGAATATTCACAGCAAGAAACTATAGATTATGAAGAGACATTTACCCCAGTTGCTAGAATGGAAGCAGTAAGAATGTTCATGGCTTATGTACCAAATAAATTTTTTAAAGTGTAACACATCATGGATGTAAAATTAGAATTTTTAAATGGCGAACTTAAAGAAGAAGTTTACATTGAATAGCCTAAGGGATTTTCTTTAACAAAAGAAAAGGACATGGTATGTAGATTATAGAAAGCATTATATGGTCTAAAGAAAGCACATAGAACATGGTATTCAAGGTTGGACACATATTTGGCAAAATTGGAATTTGCTAAAGGTAGGAAAAAATGTAACTTATATTTGAAAGAAATTGAGAATGGATTATTGATCATTGTGATATTTTTTGATGATCTAATATTTTGAGCTAATGATGAAGCAAATGATAAGTTTTATAATGAAATAAAGAATGAGTTTGAGATGAGTATGATTGGTGAAACAATTTTTTTCTTGGGTTTATAGGTTTTGCAATATAGTTATGGTATATTCCTATGACAAGAAAAGTAATTAAAAGAATTATTGAAAAAAATCCATAGAAAATTATAGTCATCTTGGTACACCCATGACAACTAGTCACAAGCTATCTAGAAAAGATGACACACTTATAGTTGAGTAGAACAAGTATAGAGCTATGATTAGAGGTTTGCAATATTTGACTCACACTAGACTTGATATAGAAAATATAGTTGGCATAGTGGAAATATTCTAAGATGGTCTTAAGGAATCACATTATGTACTATTAAAGATGTTATTTAGATATGTAAAGTGTACACTTGATTTTAGACCATGGTATGAAAGATCAAGTGATTTCACCTTGTGTGCATACTAATGCGGATGACAAAAAGAGCCCTAATGGTAGAGCCTTTTTCCTTGGAGGAAGATTGGTTTCTTAGCTAAGGAAGAAATAAGATTGTATTCTATAAAGTACAATAGAAACCAAGTATGTAATAGTAGCAAACAATTGTAATCAGATCATGTCGATTAAGCAGATGCTGCAAGATATAGAGATAAAGTTTTTACAACCCATTATCATACATTGTGATAACACAAATATAGTGAGTATGTATCGGAATCTTGTGTTGCATTCCAAGACTAAGCATATATCTATTAATTTTTATGTTTTGAGAGAAAAATTTGCAAGGAAAGAGATTAGATGATAGTATCTGAGTACAAAAGAGAAGAGTGAAGATATATTTATGAAGCATTTTCCTAAAGATACATTTGAGTATGTGTGAGGTATGCTTGAAGCTATGCCCCTAAATAGTTCTAAGTACATGATTCAGAGAGTTCCTTAGTACAATGGTATAAAGCACTATTTTTATTTGGATTAAATGTTGGTGCTTTATATATGGAGAATTATCTGTAATGAGAAGAGTCATCAAGGGCTATTGGTAACTAATATTGAATAGTGTCTTTGGACACTTGAGCTGATTAAAGACTTGGAGAAGATGACTGACATAATGAAGCTTTTATTATTGATGTTAATTGGGGAGAATTATAAAGTTAAAACATATCCTATGAATGAGGGAGAAGTGTCTCTTATGCATAGGGGAGAGATTACATGAAAAAATACTACTAGGGAGAAATGTTATAGTGAAGATGAAAGACTGGAGGAGGGAAACATTGAATGGGGAGAAGTGTGAAAATTAATTACCATCCATGAAAGAATGAGAGTTGTTCCTAAGAGTTAGAATGTGAACAACTGATATTGATCTTAAGAATGAGAAACCATAGATAGAGTAGTGTTCCTATGAGTTTTCAAACTGATTGATGAAGATGATTTGAAAATTAGAGAACAAAGTAACAACGATGGAGCTTGATTTGGTATTCTGAAAGCTTAGATGTTTTTCATTTGTGTTTCCATCAATTCCAAAGGGGCAATTTATTAGAATTAATTTTAATGGTATTCCTTTGGGGAAGTATCATAAGCATGGCTAAAACACTTGGGGAGATTGTTAGCATGATTTTCATGTTGCATTCATAACTATATTTTTCATTGATGTCAATATAGAATTGTTTATGTGAAAATTGGTAGAGTACCAGACAAAGAATGAGGTCATACAAACTGAGTATTGATGATTAGGTGAAGTGTAGTTAAGGATGTGATCTATGCTATATCCTAATGAAGTAGTTAAGTTTGCATACAAAAAGTAGAAGACATGCAGAAGATATGCTTGATTTATAGAAGAAAGTAAGTAGACAAAGTACATGATAAGTGATTTTTAATGATTGATTTGTATCTCTTAGTTGAGATAGAATAATAATGAGCATAGTTAGACAATAATAGTAGACAACTTGATAATTATGTCAGTGAGTGTGTAAGGATAAAGGTCACACATGTGAAAAATTTTAAAGATTGTGAGCCAACAATGATTTGTAATCAAGAAAAGATGTAAAGTTTTGTAATATATTAATAGGCTCCTATTATAATTAATTGAGAAATCCTCAAGGATGACTCAAGGAATAATTTTTTTTTTGCTAGTAAGATGTGGCTAAGAATCCAAGTTTTTGATATGAGAAGTATTTAATAAATGTAAATGATCCAAGGGATTACTGGATGTGAAGTTGGTGAGTTATTATCAAGATCAAAAGAGAAGAAGTCTAGTCAAAGGATGGAGAAGGATCTATACATTTCTATTATTCTACAAGGAATAATATAGAGATTAGTTGGACAATGAGTTCAGTGGTCTTGCCCATGAAATTGTTTAGAGAGTGGTCCATCTACCTTATACAACTCCTAACATTTTTGGCATAACTCCTAATAGGGTTGGAATATCCTAACAAGGACTGATATGTATTGAATTTAATTCATTGATTCCTAACTAGGTTTATGCTCTAACAAGGAACATCTATATTAGTACATAATTTTATTGGTACTGTCCCCATTAGGGTATTCCCTTTGATCTAGGGTTTCCATAGTTAACATATCTAGTATTATTGTGTATGATTATCTTCTTATGGTTATTGATTATATATTTCACATGCCTAAGGATTAATAAGGTTTGTAAATGTTTTATTAGTTGGATAATCATTAGTCAGATTCATCCCCCCTCTTAGTTATCTTGGTGGACTTTATTTTCTAAAAATTATAGCCCGAACTACCTCACTTTAAATACCATCATATATTTGTTGACAACTAAAACAAAAATTCTAATTAGGCCCCGAAGATTGGAATGATATGTGTGATGATGATGTAGATGGAACAAGTGGGGTTGTCACAAATGGTGCAGGTGATGATGATGGAGCTACTATAGGTTGTGATGACCTTAATGTTGGTAGATTTGGAATATTATTTGAAGATTGGCTAGAAACATGAATGCTTATGATATTCCTATGGGGCAGTACTACTAAAATGATATGTTAAATTCTTGACTAAGTTTGTCATTGATTTCAACATAGAAAGTTTTTGCGGTATCTTACATAAAAATAATAGAAAGATCAGGTTGGTATAGATGGCTAGTTGTGCATTATAACCACTTGAGTTTATGGGAGATACTTATAAGTATTTATTACATGTATTTAATGTCAGAAGATGAAAGAATAAGTCTAGAAGAACTTATCTAAGTTTTGGTGATCTTTGTTCTAAGATAGAGTTTATAGAGGCATGTTCTAGTAAACTTGTTATATCTCTTAGCAAAACATTAATGTTCTCACTAGGTTGATATCTTGAGGATAAAAGTTGAGGACTTGAAGAAGACATGTTGGTCATGATGTGGCTAAGGTCACTCATCATAATATTCTATTTATGGAAAGTTATTCAAGTTGCAAGGTGGTAGATTAATATTATCACTAAGTGTAATGTGTTCTTAATGTGGTCATATAATAATTAATTAAGAAGGTCTAATAGATGAATCAGGGAATTGTTTTATAAACTCAGTATAAAGGAAGGTCATTTTCCTTTATCATGGTGTGTGTCGATATAAATTTATGATTAATGATAAGTAGTAGAGACTAAAGAATGTGAAGTGGAGCAAAGTAGTGTGGAAGTGAAGGAAACCTCATTGTTGATGTTTTGCTAAGTGATCCAAGGTTTGCTATTTGTATTTGAGGTTTGTAACCTAGTCTACAAGGTTTGACCATGACTAGTCTAGTTGACAAGATAGAGGAAAGAGAAAAGGAAAGGAGAATATAACAGTAAATTACTTGTTTGAGTAGTGAGCTCTTCTTGTAGTTGAAATTGTATGTTTGTTCTATGGTCTCTTCTTGCATATATTACACATCAACTCCTAATAGGGATTCAAAGTCTCCTATTAGGGACTCATTATACTAAATGTTCTAATAGACTCCTAATACGATCCATCCTCTATCAAGGAATATTTATATTGCTACATCATCTTGTGGGCATCATTCCCACCAGGGTTTTCCCTCTGATCAAGGGTTTCTCTAGTCAACATATTTGGTGTAATTGTCTATGAGCATTTTATCATGGTTGTTGTTTACCTGGGTTGAATGTTTAATTTTGTATAAAGAAGATACATATTTTACTTGTTGGATAAATGATTCCCCCCCCATTATATTGGTGGACTATTATTTCTAACAATTGATATCAGAGCTTTAGGTCCTTGAAGATAAACTTAAAGAATTTTGGAGATTCATGTTGATCATGTTTGGAAAAGATAATCTAAAGTTTGATGGAACAAATTATGACATCTAGAAGGAAAAGATGAAGACACATTTTTTGTATATGGGGCTGGGATATTGGATCTTGACTAAATTAAAGCAGACAATCATTGCTGAAAAAGGATTTGGAAATTTGCACCAAGGCAAGGTGATCTTTTCATGTGTGACATGAGAGCTAGGGAAGCACTATTGACTACACTTTGTAAAATTGAGTACAATCAGTTAAAATCACTTTCACTTGCTACTTCACATTTTATTTGGAAAGCTTTGGAAACTAGTTTTGAAGGCAATGCGCATTCTAAGAAGTTTACCATTATAGCTAAGTTGGAGATTGTACACATAGATCTTAGCAATCCTACAAATACTAAAGGAATCTATGGTGAAAATAAATTTACTATTCAAGTTGATCATTTTTCTAGAATGGTGTGGGTTGAATTTCTTAAAGAGAAATATGAGGCATTTGAAAAGTTCAAGATATTCAAGAATAGAATTGAGAATGAATCTGGCATGAAGATTAAATGTTTAAGATTTGATAGAGAAGGATAATTCACTTCAAATGAGTTTAACATGTTTTGTGAAGAAAATGGAATTAAAAGGAAATTATTAGTGTTGAGAATCCCCAGAAAGAATGTCATTGTAGAGAGAAGGAACAACTTAGTTACAAAAGTTGCAACAACTACGATAGTAGAGAATGATGTATCCAAGACAATTTTCAAAGAAGTTGTGAATACAACAATCTACACTATGAATATAGTGCAAGTCAAAAAGGACACAAACAAGACAGCCTATGTACTGTAGTTTGGTCACTCACCTATAGTTAAGTATTTTAGAATATTTAGAAGTAAGTGTTACATAAAGAAGATGATATTGATAATTTTGATGCTAGAAGTGATGAAGGTATGTTTCTTTGTTATTCATTGAAAAAAAAGGCTTATAGATGTTATAATCAAAGAACTAAAACTATTTTGGAAAGTGAAAATGTGAGAATTGATGAGAAATTCAAAAATACAAGAGAGAATAGTCGCTTACAATTCAAATGATGATGTTGTTACTAAGCCAAGGAATGCTGAGGTATTTCTTGAGACCAACAATGATTTTGCAAGATGAAGGAGAGCCAAGGTAGGAACAAAGCTCAAAGCCTTCAGTAGAGCCAAGAGTTGAGATAGAAACTCCTACATCAGGAAAGAATATGACAAAGAATCAACCATCCAAATAGATCATTGGAAGCAAAGACAAAGGTGTGATGAAAAGAAGAAGAGTAAATGAAGAACTATGCTTGATATCTTAAGTTGAGCCTAAGACTACAAATGAAGCATATGAAGATGACTATTGGAAGCAAGAAATGAAAGATTAATTAGATCAAATAGAAAGGAATGAGACATTGGAATTGGTCCCAAACTAGTAGACAAGAATGTGATAGAAACTAAATGGGTATTCAACAACGAGATGAATAAGCGAGGATAAGTTGTAAGAAATAAAGCAAGATTGGTATGTAAAGGTTACTCTCAACAAGAAGGAATAGATTACGAGGAGTGTTATGCTTTTGTGGCTAGAATATAAGAAGTAAGATTATTCTTAGCCTATATAGCACAAAAGAAATTCAAAGTATATCAGATGGATGTCAAGTGAGCATTTTTGAAGGGATAACTTGAAGAAGAGGTATACATGGAGTAGCCTAAAGGATATCCTTTGACAAATTACAAGTACATAGTATGCAGACTAAGGAAAGAATTATATGGATTAGAGAAAGCACCCAGAACCTAGTATGCAAGGTTGGACAAGCATTTTACAAAGCTCGGATATAACAAAGGTATGGCATATAGTAATCTATATTGGAAAGAAACTAATGTTGGTTTGATGATTTTGGTAATTTTTTTTGATGACATTATATTTGGAGGAAATGATGAAGAAAGTGAGAAGTTTTCAAAAGAGATGAAGAAAGAATTTGAAATGAGTGTGATGGGATAGATGAAATATTTACTAGGATTGCAAATTGTATAGAATAAAGAAGGATTATTTATTTCTTAGACTGAGTACTTGAAGGATTTATTTAAAAGGTTTGGTTTGGAAACATGCAAACCCATTGGAACACCTATGATAACTGGACACAAGTTATATATGAAGGATGAGATACCTATTGTTGAACAAAAGAAGTACAGATCTATGATTGGAGGATTGCAATATGTAACTCACATAAGGCTAGATATATAAAATGTAGTTGGAATTGTTGCAAGATTCTAGGTTGATCCCGGAGAAGCACATTATGCAGCAATCAAAAGGATATTTATATATCTAAAAGGAACATCTAAATTTGGATCATGGTATGAAAGAATTAATGATTTTACTCTAAGTGTTTATATTGATGCAGATTGGGTAAGTAATATGGATGACAAAAAGAGCAACAGTGGAGGAGCTTTCTTTCTTGGAAAAAGATTTTTTTCATGGTTAAGCAAGAAGCAACATTGTACATCTCAAAGTATAGTAGAAGCAAAGTATCCTACAGTAAAGAATAATTGCAATCAAGTCATTTGATGAAGAAGATGCTAAAGGATATAAGGATTGAAATTAGTGAACCTCTTCTAATACATTGTGACAACACAAGCACTATAAGTATGTCTAAGAATCTATTGTTGCATTCGAGAACTAAGAACATTTCTTGTCATGCCCAAACATACAAGGTAAAAACACAACTACGTTTTGTTTTAAAAACATTTAAATTATACATCAAATATTTTCTATGACAATGTCAATCATATAAGACATTCATACTAGAATTAGGTGAAGGTTATCTTAAGGGTGGGACTATTATGATTAAGTGTGCAATTTTTGAGTTTCAAGGATATAGTGGTCATTGATTGACAACCTTCTATAATCCACAATTGTTGTGTATATCAATTTGTGTAGTAAGGAAACTTTACCAATACATCACTACATAATCAAATGCTTCATTAAACATGGCCATGAAGTTAGGGTAAATCTTGTATGGTACTTTCTGAGTCTGTCTTAACAAGGATGAGTTCATTCATTGTCAGTAATGCCACTACTCACAATTTTTACCGTAACTATATCTTGGTAATGGTTTTTTTGTTCTTCTATTTCCCACTGTTCATTAAATAAAGTTCATATTCTTATTCTACTATAATTAAATGTTATAATCCTAATTGTGGGACAATGTAAATTACTCAGACCCAATGACTTAAGAAGAAGATATACCTAGTTTACTCAAATTACAAGTAAACATATAATGTTCAAACGTACTTTTAAGGCTTTAATAGAAACATACCTAAGACTCTACTCAAATATATCTATGTACAATCTAATTATGATGTGAGATTAACATATGTAGGTATCATCATAACCATCTACTATTCCAACCTTTTGATCATTCAATGAATCTTCTAATCCCATGATATCTCATTACTACTGTACTTGACATACTTTTTTTACTCCAACTTATTAACTCATATCTTATTAAAGTATACTTAGACTCATTAATTACTTTATTTTTTGCAATACACTACTCCTAGTATTTTTTTAATATAATTTCATTGACTCCAAACTAGTCAGTTACTAACTATTGCTATCCCTTTTGACTATCTCTATCATGTCCCACTCCTAACAATTATCCCTAATACATTCAATTCAACTACAATATTTAACTTAGTACTACTTCTTATTTCTAACCATAGTTTTCAAATCATATCTCCTATTCTTAATTACATTCCAATTTTATCAACCAATCTCCCTTAATTATGAATCTTAAACCTAACTTACTACTAATCATCTCACCAACTAATATAACCTACCAGTACATAAATTCCAATCTCAATTCCATAGTGTGATATTTCCCATGTCTCTTATCCTTTAAACATCTCATACTTAATATCTTATTAACATTATAAGCTATACTAACTTAGCTTTTAACAACTTACTCACCTTTTTACAACCTATTAACATCTGCATCGCTACATCCAACTAACTAATATCTACTAACCTATACTCCCTTAGCCCCTACCCCTTAGCATAATTTAAAATACATGTCTTAACCTATATTTAAAATTCCCTTACCAAGCACTCAATCCTTGACATGACCTTTTTAAAAAGACCACTTTACTTACCTTTATGTACATGCCACAAGACATGGCCCACCCTTTTAACCTAGTTAACCAAGGCCCCTTCCCTAAGGTGGGCAGCTTGTAAAATGAAGGAGGTGATAGTACACCTGACTTATGATAGGTTTGGGGTAGTGTTAAAAGAACTTATGACCTTTGGAAGGCATGGGAGGGGGAGATGACAAGGTGGGACCCTTTCCCTCCCTCTTCCCCATGTAATTTCCTTGTGTTTAGACAAGTAATGGTCACCTAGTTTTATAGGTCAACATACTTCTGGATTTAAATATTTTATTGTTTCATGTCTCTATCAACTACTTGGTCAACCCCTACAAGGGATTTTCTTTCTTGATTTTCTGATTACCCTATTTAAGGCATAATGAAATGTACTTTGGGAGATGTATCCTTAGGATATATATTATATTGAGAACATACTTAATTATCTAAAGATTTTTCCATAAATTTTTCATTTACAAGTTTCCATGGTATATTCCCTTGAATATTTATTAGCCTATATTAGCTAAGTATGATTTTCACTTTCCCTATACAAATTTGAGAGAGTTAATGAGCACCTACAACAAATTTATTTTCTATGCACTTACATATTCTATGACACATATTGAATTTCTACCTCTAACGTCTACAATATCCTTCTTGGGTTATTACAATGATAATTTAGAGTTACTCATTAGACTAAGTATAGTCTAGATTGATGATTCATTTAGCATTTAAACATTAAACTTAATGCATTAGATGTGCATTTCATGAGAAGGTTATATATGAACTATCTGAATTGTTCTTATCTATCACTTATGAAGTTTAGAAACTATTTTCTCAAGAATTAACATTGTATTCTCATGCTAGATTCAATTCGAATATACATACACAACTATTATGAAATAGAACTAAGATGATAATAATTTTCAACAAAAATAATGTTCTTATCAATACAAACTCTTCTATGATATCAATTTTAGTTTGGCAATCTTTTGCATACCACTCAAGAAAATCAAGTGTTTTAAACCCCTGATTGATATTCCTATCCAAGACAATGAAACAACAATATTATTACAATGAATTTATCTTCCATGATACTCTCATGATACACAAAAGGTGATGTAATCAATGTAGCAAAATATACACAATGGAAATACTCTTTACTGCACACATGAATACTCACAACTTTTTCATTTGACAGTTGAACTAAGACAAAAACATCCTCTTACAATACATTTAGACTCACATAGCAAGGTGGAGTTTGCTCTCTATCTCATCTTAGTGCAATAATGTCTTCTTCTCCTATGTACATGGAAATATAACAAGAACTCCGAGTTTCCAAGATACTTCAATAAGAACCTCCTAATGAGAGATAAAAATGGTGAACCATGTAGTCTCACCTCCCAACCTAGGCCTCAAGGAGACCACCCTCGAGATAGGGGAAATAAGGCTCAACCAAGATACATTCAAGCAACATTTCATGACAAGAACTAACATGAATCCAACACCTTTACAACACAATCACAACCCCAACCAAGGTTTACTAAATGATTCACAAATGGAAACATAAACATTGGGTGAAAGTGGGTTGTCCAAAGAGGAGAATGCCATATCCTTATGCATTAAAAAATCTTGCAATTTCAATATGCCCAACAAGGCTTCCAAGAAACACATGCCATCTAAGGCTATCAATATTCACATGCCTCAACAAGATTATCCATACTTTCTCCTTTCACAAATTCTCACTTATACCTCTCTATAGAACAACAAAAGGCAAATGGCTTTCAATGGAGCCCATACTCCATGAAAACTATCCTCTCTCTAAGAGAATTATTTCTCAACTTCAATGTAAAGGCCAACTAACCCCTTCACCCCAAGGATTCTCTTCCCTCCCAAGGGTGAGTGAAGCCTTCACACCTAACACAATATTCAATCCACCACAAAAAATTCAAGAAACAAGATCAAATGCAAGTAAATCCAACATGTTCCTTTACATACACAACAACTAATACATACACCACATGCAACACATAAAACTTAAAAGAATACTCTTGCAATCTCTAGTATTTAACTTTCAAGAGATAAGAAAGTTCTTGGCATGAAGGACTAACCTCCTCCAGGCTAATGCCTATGAAGTGGCGATGAAGAGCTTCCCTCCCTTGGCTCCCATGTTTCTCTTCCAAAACCCTATTTGTCTCTACAATTAGAGAGTGAGTGAAAAACCACTAAGTTTGGCACAAGATCCCTGAAAGGACCTCCACTTTTCTCAACACCTACCCCTCTTACCGCCTTGTACCTTTCTACCAATAGGAACTTAAGCAAGTGGTAGGATGAGGAAAGAAGTCATCTGACACTCTAATTTTTGAATTGGCTTGAAAATGAGTAGTTTAGAGGGTCTCCTAAGTCCCCTAGACCAACTAATGGGTATATTTAGACCCCCAACCTATACTACCATGTGGGTGACTTATTTTCACCAAAATCACTTGGAAACCACTTTTAGGCTCTTTAATGTTCCTACCAAGTTTGAATTTGAATTCCAACAAGATGGTGACTCCTCCTAACACTCTCCAAGGTGGGTTAACTTAATTTCATAATAGGGATTAAATTTAGGTTAAGTGACTTCATGCCCAAAAACCCTATATGACATGTCATTTACACATAGACAACACAGGTGTCAAATGACACATAGATTAAAATACTTACACATCATGATGACATGTATCTAATTACTCATGATCTTAAATGTATAACACCCATGCACAAACATAGTATTAAATAACCACAATACAACAAGGTTTTGAATCTTCCAAAGATTCACTTTGACTTTACCGTGTTCACAGAGGTTTGAACCTTATTTCCCTGAATAACTTCCATGCTTAAACTTTCCTGCACACTCAACTTAACCATTAGTAGCCCAATGAAATATTATAGAAATGCATATAGATAAGTGCAGAATGGTCCATTATTACATAATTTGTATTAACATATAAAATTAATTTTCATCTAATCATTTCCATAAAATATTTAAAACATTGGAATATCAAAATATGTGTATCAACATTTATCTTTCTTACCATAACAAAATTACCATTCTAATGATGTTACAATAGTTGTCTATCATAACCATGAAAAATTGAGGTCATATCTATTACATCATTAAAACAAATAAATGGATCCTAGTATATGTCTTAAGTAGAGATCACTAATATGGGAATATGTGACTAGTATCTTTTCAGTCAAGTTAAACATAACAATATTCCTAACAATACCCCTTTATTATATTACAAGGGTGTGTGTGTTCTTGGGTTAATCCCTCAAGCCATTAGAATGTTCCAAAATAATGTCATCGTGATTTAAAAACAATCTATGAATGCAACCATTTATGTTTTGTTGTTGTTATAATCTACATCCATTGTTATTTCTTACAAGAGAAAATGTTAATTCAACTTTCCTAATTTGGCTAGTGAATCATTCGATGAATCCCTTGATGGAGTCCCTAGCTTGAACATATAGAGTTTCATTTTCAAGTGATCTTATCTATTCAACCTAATGTTATTGAATGGGTATTACACTTATAATAACCAAAATCTTCTTTAGTGTCTAATAAAATCTTGTAAATAATTATTAGTAACAAAAAAATCAATCATAACCTAATTAACTCCTAATAATATTAATTTCATCAAGATCTATAATAGGGTACTAGTGTGGGACTTACATTTCTATTAAGTATCATATGTTCAGAGAAAAAGTTGCAGAAAAGAAAATTAGATTGGAGTATGTCACCACTAAAGAGAAGATTGTAGATATATTCACTAAACCTCTTCCCAAATATATTTTTGAATATTTTCAAGGTACACTTAGGGTTATGCCCCTTCCTACATCAAAGTAAGAAGATCAAGGAATGCATCAATTTAGGGTAATAGAGCACCATGTTTTGTTTGGACTAAATGTTGATGCTTCCTAAATGGGGGAGTGTCTATGATGGACAAAGTTGTCTAGGACTCTTGTTGATGTTGTTTTGAATAGTCTCTTTTGACACTTGAACTAGTAAGTATCACTTGCTGTAGATTTTAATGTAGAAATGCTAGTTGTAGAAACTTTTGACATTGATGTCAATGGGGGAGAAGTTTTGCATGAAAAATAGTATGCGAAATGAAAATTTTGTATAGAGAACAGTTAGGTATATCAATGGGAGAGATTGACTAATGAAGAGGATTTGAAGATGAAAATCTTCTTTTGGTATTCTTGTAACTAGATGTTTTTCATCTATGTTGCCATCAATGTCAAAAGGGTGGATTGTTGTAAGATTGGTTGGAAGCATGAATGTTGATGATATTCCTATGGGGGATTACTAATATGATGATATTCCTATGGGGGATTACTAATATGATGATATGTTACATTCATGACTAATTTTTTCATTCACGTCAACATAGAATGTTTTGTGGTATCTAATAGAAGAACAATGGAAAGATCAAGTTGTTACAGATGTCTAGTTGAGCATTACAACCACCTGAGTTTGTGGTAGATACTTATGAGTACATGGTACATGTAGTTAACACTGAAAGAAGAAAGGATAAGTCTAGAAGAAATTATGTAAGTTTTGGTGATTTATGTTCTAAGATATAGTTTATAGAGGCATGTTCTAGTAAACTTATTATATGTCCTAGTAGAGTTGATATCTTGAGGATCAAAGTTGAGGACACGAAGAAGACATGTTAGTGATAAAGTGGCTAAGATTTCTTGTCATAATATTACTTGTACAAAAATTTATTCAAGTTGTAAGGTGGAAGATTAATGTTATTGCTAAGTGTAACATGTTCTTAATGTGGTCCTATAATAATTCATTGACAAGGCCTAACAGTGAAATCAGGGAATTATTTTATGGACTTGGTATAAAGGAATGACACTTTCCTTTATCATGGTGTGTGGTGATATGACTTTATGATTAATGATAAGCAGTAGAGAGTGTGGAATGTGAAGTTGAGTAGAGTAGTGTTTGGAATTTGGATCTGAGGTTCATGGCCCAGTCTACAAGGTCTAACAGTGATTGATCTAGTTGATAGGATAGAGGAAAGAGAAAACAAAAGAAAAAGATAATAGTAAATTACTTTTTTGAGCAGCAAGCTCTTCTTGTAGTTAAAATTCCATGTTTGGGCAGTGGGCTTTCCTTGAATACATTATACCAAAACTCTGTACATAGTTAGAACAACTCCTAATAGGGTTGAAATCTCCTACCAAGGATTAAAAGTCTCCTAATAGGGACTCATTGTAATAAATATTATAATAGGCTCCTAACAAGGTCCATCCTCTAACAAGGAATATTTATATTAGAACACCATCTTATGGGCATAATTCCCACTAGAGTTTTCCCTCTGATTAAGGGTTTCCCTAGTCAACACATCTAGTGTAATTTTCTATGAGCATGTTATTACGGTTGTTGTTACATGTTATTATGGTTGTTTTTTACTTTGGTTGAATGATTACATTTGTTTAAAGAGGATAAATATTTTAATTGTTAAATAACTAATTCATGTCCCCCTCCCAGCTTTCTTGGTAGACTATTGTTTCTAACACCAAAAAGCACATTTTGTGATGGCCAAAATGCCATAGGTAATGATGATGGAGCTTTCAATAGGTTGTGATAACTCTAAAGGTGCATTTTATGATGCTTGAGGTACTATTGGTAAAGTAATACCACCTAACTATGAGCCATGCTCAATGATGACATTTTTTAATGATGCAACTATATGAAGAGTCTATAAATCAATAAATTCTAGAACCCTTAGCCATAAATATAAATCAAACTCTAATTAAACTATTTTCTAATGTAACTAAAAAAACACACATTCACTCAAAATAAACTAGTCAATTTTGTAACTCGACAAATGATTAACATGAAAATATTTAAGTTATTATCTATGATTAAGCTTACCTAACTCAATTTCATAAATAAAATAAATAGCATGAACAAAATTGAGACCAAAATTTACCATGGAAACCCAATTTGGGAAAAACCACCAATTGCAACTAGTTTCTAATTTTCACTCTTCTGAAGTGAGTTGTGTTAGGAATGAACCTTGTTAAAGGTTACAAAACACATTTTTAGGTGTGAACCTATTAGAGGATATACTCACCCTATTAGGAGTGGTCTTATTAGATGTTTTGAGACACTTCAAATATAAATCCCACCTTGTTATATAATTTTCAAATAGCTGTTAAACCAACTTAGCTAAGAGATTTAGATCACTACTACAATGGTTAGAAAGTAACAATTAGATGACCTAATTTTTTGTGCAGCTCAATTGCTAATTACAGATCTCAATTCAAGCTTGTATACTTGATCCTTCTTGATTGAATGTATCTTTGGAGCTCAACAAGGATATTTTGCTTGTCCTTCCATTTTGCTTCCTCTAAGCATCATTAAATCTTATATTATGTTCCACAGATTCAATCCCCAACTTGACCTTATATTTATATCTTACACATTTTCAAGTCAGCTTGAATACAACTTAGAATAATTAATATTCATCTTTTTAGTCAGATAGAACTAACAACCAAAACTATTGAACTCAATATGCCAAAACTATAAAATCCTTCACTCAAATTTGATTTTCCATTGTTAACTATGTGAACTTAGTTAGCATTGCATATTCACAAAGTTCCTTTTGTAACCAAGTGAGCTTGGTTAACATTGGTTCCATCCAACATTTCCTTCATTAACTGAGTGATCTTGATTAACACTAAACTTCTAAAAAAATTCCTTTGATGACTAAATGAACTTGATAGACATTATCATTAAAACTTGGAAAACTTTGGAATGCTCAATAGAGATAGGAAACTATCTTCATGATGCAAGGGCATCCAATGGTGTAAGGGAAATCCTATGTCACCCAAAAGAATTATTATTGTTAGTTTTTTTTTTATGTTTTTTTCATTTTTGGATATCCATTTGGGTCAAATAGAGATTCCAACTCTCATAGTTCCACTATTATTTTTCTAGGTTAGACTTTTTGAGCACCTTGGGATATGTGTCAATGTAGAAAGTAGGTTATTTTTTAATTGATCCATAATTATGACAAGTTTGAGGCTTTAAATTTTTAGGATATTTATAATTGTAATTTAAATCACTCTAGAAAAAGAATCAGATCAAAAGCCTTTGCAGTTTGAAAGTTATTATAGTTTTAAGTTGCTCGGAGACCTCCTAAGAGCACTTCAAAGTTAGATTTGAGGCATTAAAGGGCCTTGTACATGCCTAGAAAATGATGGATGAAAAAATTAGGTCAATATATCTATAGAGTGCTTGTTAATATTTTTGGAGATGTAAATAGTTCATTAATTGGAGTCAAGGATCAAAAGTTATGCCTCCTAGAAGTCGGACTACCATTTCTAGATTCTTCTAATTTTACACTAACTTTTGATGTGATTTCTAGAACCTTTTATTTTTATGGTGTATTCCAAATGGAATATTCTAAAATATATTTCTAATCCTAAACCTAATTTGGGTTTACTTAAGAACATTTTTGGCATTGTAAAGGAAATTTTTGGTAGAGTTTGAGAGAAATTATTGGAGGAGGGTTTTTCTCTAGGATAGGACAACATTTTAAGCCCATTAGGCATGTATTTGGGTCTATTTTAATTGTATTTAATGTAATAGACAATCAATTTTGATAATAATATTCCGCTTTTCCTATTGTGTTTATTTTGGTCTTGGATTGTGCTCTCATCAAGTGGTACCAAAGTAGGTTTTCTTGAGTGTGTAGAAAGAGCATTAACTGTGAGGTAGTTTTCAATAGGACTATGTGGTTGTGGGTTTTGTTACAAGAGGATGGATCCATGAAGGGATTTTGGTAGAAGGAAAATTTTTTTTACTCATGAGGTTAGATCCTTCTAAAGACAATTCTGGGCATTGCAAGGAGGAGTTCCATAGAGGGATGAATGTTGTCGTAGGTGACAAAAGTCAGGAAGAAAATGAAGAAGAAGAAAATATTGGGTAGGAAGGGGAAGGAGATAGAGAAGTCCTAAGTGAGGTAGAGGAGAATCTTTTTAGGGCCATTTCTAAGCTTGGAAAAAGACCTAAAATTGACACCAGCATGTTTTCGAGAAATCTAAACATAGATGAGTTGATTGCTTGAATCAACATGGGCTAGAGGAATATTTTGATGTGAGGATATTGGGGACCCTAACAGAATGATGTTTTTGAAGGCCAAAATGAAAGGCCATGCCAAAATCTAGTGACAAGAGATTCAATTGGAAAGAAATAGAAGAGGAAAGGAGAAAATCAAAAGATGGGATCACATGGTGGACAACCTAAAGAAGTAGTTCATTCATGTCAATTATGATCTTGATTTGTTCAAGAATTTGCAAAGTTTAAAGCAACTAGAAAAATCTATCCAAGAATACATAGAGGAGTTTTACTAAGTCCTTAGTAGGGTAGGGTATGTAGAAGCAAACAAGGAGAAGGTTGCCCATTATCTTAGAAGGTTAAGACCTAGCATTTAGGAGGAGTTAAGTTTGGTTATAGTAACTACAATTGAAGAAGCATTCTAGTTTGCCTTGTGAGTTGATAAAAAGTTAAACAAATTTTTTGAAGGAAGGCAAATAGGGCATAGTCAAGGAGAAAGGGGTGGTGTTAGGTCATTTGGAGTTTGAAATAAGAACTAGAAGAAAAATAAAGATGTGGGTACTAGCCAAAGCCAAAGGAATGAGGGTTTCAATCACTTATGTGATCAAAACCTTGGAGGTTAGAGAGGAAGAATTAGAGAATGTGGAAAAAGCTCAGGAAGAGGAGGCTTCCATGGTACCTATTTTCATTGCAATGAATAAAGTCATTGTGCCTATGAATGCCCTCAATGCCAAAGGATAGATAGGAGAGCTAATGATCAGGCAAGGGTTTCTCATGTGGATGATGATGCACAATCATTGCATTTAGAGGTTGTAGAGAGAGGAGAGGTTATAGTTAATGAAAGGGTCTTACTCAATGGTGTGACTAAACCTAGCCAAAGGAGGAGTTTGTTTCATACAAGGTGCAAGTATGAGGGTAAATTTTGTGATGTGATTGTTGATGGTGGAAGCACTAACAACTTAGTATTGGAGGAGATGGTCTCAAACCTAAAGCTCAAGAGGGAGAAACACCCCAACACTATTGAATTTCTTGGGTGTAGGATGATCATAAGGTCCTAGTTAGTGAGATATGTTTGGTAAAGTTCAAGATTGGGAGTTACTATGATGAGGCTCTTTGTGACGTCATTCTAATTGATGTTTGCCATTTATTATTGGGAAAACCATGGTAGTTTGATAGATGTGCTATACATGATGGTCATGTAAATACATACTCTCTAGCAAAGGATGGAATTTGTGACAAATTGAAGCCCTTCACAAAGGAGGGTGAAAAGATATGCAGTAGTGCTAGGGTATATCTTGTTGATGGAAGAAATTTTTTGGATGGCATGAAACATCAACATATGTGTTATGCTTTCATTCCTTGAAAACCTAAGGAAGGTACAAGTGAAGTTCTACTTGAATTTTCAGGTCTATTAAGTGAGTATGAAGATGTCATCTCTAATAGTGTTCTAGAAGGGTTGCCACTAGTAAGACAAATTAGTCATCAAATATATTTAGTCCTTAGAGCTAGTTTTTCTAACAAGGCTACTCATAGGATAACTCCTACTGATGCTGAGGAGCTAAATAGACAAGTTTAGGAGTTGTTGAGGAAAGGTTTGATTCAAAAGAGCCTAAGTCCTTGTTTAGTACCTTAAGTTTTGGCACCAAAGAAGGATGGAGAGTGGAGAATGTGTACAAACTCTTTGGCTATAAATAGAATAACCATCAAGTATCAATTTCATTTTCCATGAATGGATGACCTTATGGACTATTTGAGTGGATATTAGTACTTCAAAAGGATAGATCTCAAGAGTGGCCATCACTAAATATGGATACAAGAAGGAGATGAGTGGAAGACTGCATTCAAGACCAAGGATGGTGTATATGAGTTGTTAGTCATGCCGTTTGTACTGACCAATATGCAAAGCACCTTCATGGGGCTTACAAATGAGGTACTAAAGAAATTTTTGGGGAAATTTGTTATTGTCTATCTAGATGATATTTTGATTTTCAGTAAATATTTGGATTAACATTCATTTCACATTCATAGTGTCCTTCAAAGGTTGAGGGAAGAAAAATTGTTATCTAATTTGAAGAAGTTTATCATTGTCAAAAGGGAGTTAGTCTATTTGGATTTAATTGTATTAGTTGAGGGACTCAAAATAGACCCAGAGAAAGTGAAGGTCATCTTGAAATGGCATACTCCAAGGTCTACCACAGAGGTGAGGTCATTCCATTGCCTGGCTAGATTTTATAGGAAGTTTGTTAGGAATTTAAGTAGCATATGTGCACCATTAACTGAAACAATGAGGGGGGATAGAAAAGAGTTCAAGTGGATTACATGAGCTACAAGAAGTTTTGAATTGCTAAAGAAGAAGGTGACAAAGCAACCTATGTTGGCACTTCCTTATTTCAACAAAGTATTCCAAGTAGATTGCAATGCTAGTTATAGTGCTATTGGGGCTATATTGAGCCAAGAAGGTAAACCTATTGTCTATTTTATTGAAAAATTGAATGATGCAAGGAAGAAGTACTTTGTTTATTATTAGGAGTTCTATGCAATAGTCTAGCCCTTAAACAAATGGAGGCATTATTTGTTGCCAAAAGATTTTTTCTTGTATATTGATCACTAGGCATTGCAGTACCCAAATAGCCAACTTAAATTGAATCAAAGACATTTAAAATGGTTAGAGTTCATGCAAAGCTATACATTCATATTGAAACATAGAAGTGGAAAGTCAAATAGGGTTGTAGATGCATTAAGTAGGAGACAATTATTACTAATAGTAATGTAGGTTAAAGTTGTTGGGTTTGATGGACTCAAGAATTTGTACCCTGACGATCCTAAATTTGCAGAGGCTTGGAAGGCTTGTAAAGAACCTATTACTCGATACAGGACCAAGTGTCTAGATTATATCATTTAGGATGGTATGTTGTTCAAGGGAAGTCAATTGTGTATTCCAAGCAGTTCTATGAGGGAGAACTTGATCAAAGAGAAACATAGTGGAGGGATAGCAGGACACTTTGGTTGAGATAAGACCATTTCCATTATTATAGAACATTATCTTTTGTCTTAATTGTCAAAAGATGTGAAGAAGTTTGTGCAAATTTGTCAAATATGTCAAACAACCAAAGGATTTAGTCACACTAGTAGACTCTATCAGCCATTTCCTAATACATTGAAGCCTTGGGAGGATATAAGTATGGATTTTTTTCTTGGATTTTGAAGGACACAAAGGGGTAATCAATTAGTATTTGTGGTGGTTGATAGGTTCTCCAATATGGCACATTTCATTCCATGCCACAAGACTCATGATGTAGTGCATAGTGCCGATTTTTTTTCCAGACAATTAGTGAGGCTACATGCTCTTCCAAAAGGTATTATTTTCTGATAGGAGTACTAAATTTGTGGGGTATTTCTAGAGGACCTTGTGGATGAAGTTGAAAATAGAATTGAAATTTAATTTTACTCATCATTCATTGAGAGATGGAAAAATAGAAGTTATGAATAAGAGTCTAGGCAATTTTTCGAGATGTTTAGCAGGAGATAAACCTAAGGGATGGGATTTTATTCTACGAGAAGCATAATTTTCTTACAATAATTTTGTTAGTAGGAGTATTAGTAGATCACCATGCCAAATTTTTTATAAGAGTAGTCCAAGGACTACACTAGAGATGAGAAAGATGGAGCAAGGAGAGAGGACAAGTGATGAGGTAGAAGACTTTGTTGAACATGTCAAGAACCTATATAAGGAGGTGCAAGCACATATTATCAAGATGAACCTATAGTATAAGGATAGAGTAGACCAAAAGAGGAGACATAAGGAGTTCCAAGTTGAAGATCAAGGTATGGTATACTTGAGGAAGGAATGATTGCACTAGGTACCTATAACAAGCTAAAGGTGAAGAAATTTGACCCCTACAAAATTTTGAAGAAGCATGATTCAAGGAATGCATATGAGGTGGAATTTCCATATGGGATTCACATTTCTCCTATTTTCAATATTTCAAACTTAACAAAATATCATGATGATAATGTAGATGAGGAGTCGATGCTAGACCCATGTCCAATTCGTACTTCTAATATGGAAGATAGAAAAGAAATTATGGATAGTCATGTGGGTCAAAGCACCAAAAATAGGTAGTATGAAGAATACCCAGTGAAATGGAAAGGACAACCTGTAGAAGATTCAACTTAGATATCCACAATGGAGGTTTCCCATTTGGGTTTTCATCTACCAACTATAAAGTGACAAGGTCACTTTTCAATCTACCCTTGGTGTCTCATGCAAAAGCATCTAGTAGTGTAAGGGAAATTGTGTATCACCCAAAAATATACTTAGTGATAGTTTTTGTTTAATATTTTTTCATTTTTGGATACCCATTTGGGTCAAATAAAGATTCCAACTCTCATAGTTCCACTATTGGTTTTCTAGGTTAGAGTTTTTGAGTACCTTAGGATATGTGCCAATGTAGAAAATAGGTGATTTTGTAATGGAGCCATAATTATGATGTGTTAGAGGGTTTAAGTTGGGGGGATGATTATAATTATAATTTAGAGCTCTCCAAAAAAAGAATCAAGTCAAAAAGCTTTATGGTTTGAAAGTTATTGTAGTTTTAAGTTTCTTGGAGACCTCTTAAGAGAACTTTAAAGTCATTTTTGAAGCACTAAATGGCCATATATAGGACAAAAAAGTTGAAGATGGGAAAATTTGGTCCATAAGGCTATAGAGTGCTTGAAGATTTTTCCAAAAATGTAAATAATTCATCAACTAGAGTCCTGAATCAAAAGTTATGTCTCCTAGAAGTCGGACTACCATTTCTAGATTCTTCTAATTTTACGCTGACTTCTAATGTAATTTCTAAAACCATATTTTTGGCGATTGAATTGAAGTTGAATATTATAAAATGTATTCCTAACCCTAAACCTAATTGGGGGTTACTTAAGAACATTTCTAGCATTGTAAAGGCAGTTTTTGGTTGAGTCTGATAGAAGGTACTAGAGGAGGGATTTTCTCCAAGATAGGACAACATTATAAGGCCATAGGGCACGTATTTGGGTCTATTTTCATTGTAATGAATGTAATATATGATCACTTTTGATAATAATATTCCCCTTTTCTTGTTGTGTCCAGTTTGTTCTTGGATTGTGCCCTCATCACTTCATTACTCAAGTGAGCTTGAGATACACTAATTGGCAAGATATGAAATTTTGAGTAACAGCAAAGACAATACACAACTAATCAATCTTTTTCAAAAATATCCCTCTTTGGCATTGATGGAAACACATGTCATAATACAATGAAATTTTTGAGCATGAATAAAGCAAGGAACATATCCTTAGTTTCATTCTTAATCGCATCCATGAGAACTCCCTCTATCAATGTGAACTCCCTCTGCCTTCAATCATCTCCCTCTTTGTCATTTTTTGAAGTGATAAAATTTATGTGAGATATGATAGCAAAATTCTTCCTCTTTGACATCTCATGCCAAATAGAATATCCAATAAATATCAATGTACATCATTTACTGCTTCATTTGCAATGTGTATTTGTCAATACTACATCATCTAGTTGATCTTGAACATGTTCTAGTTGATGCATCACTAAACTCTATTTAGTGAGCTTTAGATAGAGGAATGACTCCTAACTTACCTCTTAGTTACAAAAATGAATCCTTAGGTAATGGCTTAGTGAATATGTCTACAATTTGTTCTTTAATATTCACATATTCCAATCTTACCCCTTTATCTTGTATCAATTCTCTAAAAAAATGATATTTTATATAAATGTGCCTTGCTTTGGTATGCATCACATGACTCTTTGATATATTAATTGCACTAGTGTTATCACAAAATATAACCACTAGATCCTTATTGTCTATCTTCATACCTGCCAAAAATTGCTCGAACCAAACAATATTTGAACAATTAATTGCTTCTACTACACATTTTGCCTTTACACATTTAGCAATAAAAATGGATAGTTAAATAAAATAAAACAAAAGAAATGAGAAAATCCTACCTCACACAAATTTCCCAAAAGTACAGATTGTAACCACAAAATAAATTGCCCATTGAATGCAATGAAACATTTGGAAGGGAGGATATCTTGTATAAATCCAATGAGCCTATCCTCACAATAATTTGACAAGACAAACTATGAAAACAAAAAAATCTAACAAATAGCCAAACAAGGTTTTTGAGGAATTTCTCAAAATCATTAAATATAAATTGAGAAGTGAGAACTAAAACTCACTTTTTCCAATATAAGAACTTTCATTAAGGTGACTTATAAATTAGAATATTAGATAACCTTACAATATAAGTGGCCTAGTCTTTACCCAAATAAAATTAAAAATTCTTGATGATTGGAATTCTACTATGATAAATTTGCTAGTAGATAAAATATTTTAAATCAATTATTAATTTCCCTCCCAAAAAACTAAATCAACATTTTAATTAACATTCTTCATGAAATATGCAAAACCTTGAATGCATAGACACACTCACGAGTCTAATCACATGATAAATTATGAATCTAGATTTACCAATTATTGAATGGTTAATTATAATAAAATTGCATAACCCATACAAGATGACATTTTCTCAACATGAATGGCAAAGTCACTATCTCCTAGTGGTAGTGTTAGTGATATGGGTACATGATATAGAAGCATCCTAGGGTTATTAGCAATCTTGCATGTTGGAGGTATTTCAGCTAGATGTTGTGGACTCAGTCACCAAACAGTGGTTCTCGTTTGTTGATGGGTATAGCTATGGCCAAGGAGTTTAGTCATTCAATGGGCTCAGTCATTATTGTCATTCAACATCTTTTTTTGCTCAACACTTGTTGTGCTCGCTAGGTGTTGGTTGGTCAGCATGAATTGGTTGCTCAATATGTGTTGGTTGCTCGGTAGTGGTTAGGAGTTTACGAACACTCATTAGTGTGTTGGTGTCAACTGGAGTTCTTGCACATTTTCTCAATTGGGATGGAACATTTAATGTATGTAGCTTGTGATCATGACATGAATCAATTTGGGAGTTTGTGTGGACCTATTTGGTTCTTGGTTATCTCTCGTATGTACATTTAATTTATGTTGTAATACTTCTAAGTCATTTTGGTATTTAATATTTGTTGGAGGCCAATTTGTGGCTCAATATGTATTGAATGTAAGGGTTTATTTAATTTGTAATGAACTGGGTTGACTTGTGCCTTAGAAGGGAATAAGTAGGGGGGGGTTGTGGAAGTATCTAGGCATTCATTTAGAGGAGGAGTGAGTCAAACTATCATTCATCTTGGAGAAGGGGATGAAGTGGAGGAATAAACTTTGAAGGGCTAGTAGCCAAGGCTTGGTAAACTAGAATATTAGTTGGTGGCTTATGAGCACAAGTTGAGATTTCCTTGGAGGTTTCTACCAGAGTGTGGATCTAGAACATCTATGGTTTGGATTGGATGTTGAGAGAGCTTGGAAAACTATTACTTTCATTTTAATTTTTCATAATCTCGAAGGCCTTATAGCCCAACACATTGCTTGTAATTAAGTATTTTATAAATAAAGAGTTGTGATTTGGTATCAAATCTTGCATTATTGTTGTCTTTCCATTTTATGGTTATTTACTAGAGTTCAAGACATTTCCTTTGGGGATTCTACCACCTTACACTACATTAGGTGGTATCAGAGAAAAGATGTTCCTAAGTGTGTAGATAGATCATCAAATTTGACGCAGTTTGCACCAAGACTTGGGTGAAGGCTAAAAGAGAAGGTTGATCTAGTGGAGATGGTTGATCTTTAGGATTTGTGCATCTATTTCTTTGGGTTTGTAAAGATCTTGGAAGATGCCTCCAAGAATATTGGACTCTAGGGAAATTAATGAACTTAGTCACGTTGTAGGAAAAAGGATCTCAAAGAAGGTTAAATTAAATTTTAGATCTAAAATGGAGGAGGTTAAAACCAATTTTAGATCTAATATAGCACCGATGAAGAGTGACATGATTGCTAAAATTGTGAGCACTATTGGTGGTGTACATTGGCATGTGGGTACTAAAGATGGTTTTGAGGAAGTTGTTGAAGACTTTGAAATTTTTGGATCAAGTGGTGAGGATAGAATTAACCATGTGGAGAGATTTACTAGAACTAGGGTTGGTTAGTTTGGTAGATCTGGATCTCAGTTAAGGCTAAAACATAAGATGAAGGTTTCTAATTTCTCAGGTACTTTGACTCATGAAGACCTAATTGATTGGATTGGTGAATTGGAAGACTACTCTAAGCTTGATGATATCAAAGATCTTGTAAGAGTGAGGTAGTACAAACTAAGTTGAAAGAACATTTTTCTCTTTGGTGGAAAGAACTTCAAAGAGATAGAGAAGAGGAAGGTAAAATGGAGCTCAATAGATGGAGGTTGATGGTGACTAAATTGAAGGCTAAGTTCATTCTTGGAGATTATGAACTTGATTTTTTTAAGAGGTTGTATAATCTAAAGCAGAAGGATATGACTATCAAAGATTATACGAATGAGTTCTACAAGTTGACTATTTGGTCTAGGCATATAGAATTGTCAAAGGAGAGGGTAGCTTGATACATTAATGGTTTGAGATTCAATATTTAGGATGAGGTTGGCATGTTGAATATTTCTTCGGTTGAGGATGCTTATCAGTATGACCTAAAGGAAGAAGATAAGTTGAAGAGGAAAGTTCAAGGTAATGCTAGAGGGAAGGAGAAGGAAGAGAGCTTAGCAAAAGGTAAACTGAGTGCAGAGATGAACCAAAATCTATTGATTAGAAAAGGAGGATAATGGATGTGAGTTTAGAGATAATTACTTTAGATGTGCTAAAGAAAGTTATAGATCATTCAAATGCCCTCATGGTAGGAGAGTTATTGTTTTGAATGAGGTTGAAGTCCAAGATAGTCAACCTAAGAATTGAGAGATTTTTCTATCTTAGTGAATGTTTATTGGTCAAATGATAATGGAATCATATAAGAGGACTAGTTTTTTTAAGACTTATTGTAAGTTTAGTGGTAATGTCTGCAATGTGATTGTGGATGGTGGTAGTATTGATAACCTTATTATTAAGGAGATGGTTCAGAAACTTTGTTTGATGAGGGTGAGGCATCCTTATCCTTTTAGGATTGGCTAGTTGCAAGGTAAGAATGCTTTGGAAGTAAGGAAGCAATGCCTTGTTGATTTCCAGATTAGGTAGTATAAGGATCAAGTGTTGTGTGATATTATGGACATGAACAATTTTCAAGTGGTTCTTTGTATACCTTGGTAGTATGAATGCAAGGCTATGCATGATTATGTCGATAATTTTTTTACAATTATGAAAGGTGGTAGGAAGCATTCCCTAATTCCTTTGTAGAATGAAGAACTTGGTAGAAGGAACTTGAGTATTGGTAGTCGAGTTGAGTTGAAGGATTCTGACAAGGTTGGAAAGTAGACTTGTAGCACACCTACGATTGATGTGAAGAAGCAAAAGAAAATCAAGGGAAATAATGTACAAGTTCAAGACTTGGAGGATAGCTATGTGAAGAACCAGTTTGGGATTTATGTGTCGAATCCTAGAAAATGTTCTTCCAGCTATTGAGAACATCTTTTTGAACTTGGCATGTTTGATGCAGGAGCATCCTAGGGTTTTTAGAAATCCTAATGTTTGAGGTATTTTGGCTAGGAGTTGTGGACTTGGTCACCAAAGAGTGGTTCTCATTCGTTGATGGTATAGTGTTAGCCAAGAAGCTCAATCATTAAAGGGGTTTGGTCATTTTTGGAGCTCAACATCTTTTGTTGCTTGGCACTTGTTCTACTCGATAGGTGTTTTTTGGTTAACATGTATTCATTGCTTGACATGTGTTAGTTTCAAACTAGTGCTTGTGAGTTTTCTAACACTTGATAGTCTATTGGTGCCTACTCGAGTTCTTCAAGATTTTCTTGATAAAGATGAAGCATTTAATGCACATAGCATATGATCGTGACATGGATCAACCTAGGATTTTGTGTGGATCTATTTGGGTCTTGGTTGTCTCTCCTATGTGTATTTAATTTGTGTTGTAATCCTTCTAAGGCATGTTGGTGTACCTATTGGAGGCTGACTTGTGGCTCAACATATATTTAATATAAGGGTTTATTTAATTTGTAATGAATTGATCTGACTTGGGGCTTAGTGGAGTATAAGTAGGGGGTCTTGTGGAAGTCTTTAGGAATTCATTCATTCAGAGGAGTAAGTAAGATTGACACCCAAATTGGAGAAGGGGATGAAGTGGACGAGAGAACTTTGAAGGGCTAGTAGGCAAGGCTTGGTAAATCACAAGATTGCTTGGTGGGCTTGTGAGCACAAGTTGATATTTTCTTGGAGTTTTCTACCAGAGTGTTCATCTAGACTAGCTAGGATTTGGATTGGATCTTGAGATATCTTACAGAACTATTACTTTCTTTATAATTGGTCATAACTAGGAAGGCCTAACAACCTGACACATTGCATATAATTAGTTATTTTATAAATGAAGAGTTGTGATTTGGTATTAGATCTTGCATTTTTATTGTGTTTTCATTGTGTGGTTTTTTTGGGGGTTAGGACATCTCCTTTGGGAATTATCTTGCCTTGCACTACATCTATACACACTCAAATCTTGAATTAAGAGTGAATATACCTAGTGTATGTTTGTTTAATAAGAAAACAACAAGTGTAGATATTTAAGATATAATAGATGAAGCACATAAAGACACATAATCATGTGAAGGGGAATGAGACACCTTGTAGATCTCATAGGAAAGTGACTATGCCCTTGTTCCAACTTTGTACAAGCACCAACAAGCAATTAATGCATAGCAACTTGGTGTAGTACAACATAATAACATATAATCCTTAAATAAAGAATTTAGATTTAACCATTTAAATAATTAGTATTCATCATTTGAGCATATTTTGTTGAAGGTAAAAGACATATATCCACAACATAAGAGTACACCAGAAATGAATGCAATAATATCCATCTAAGAACACATTAATCATAATCTATGATCAAATACAAAATAAACTAGACAACATCATCTAGAACCATTTCACATCACTAGCGTTATCATACAATTATGATCAAACTGAATAGTAACACATCTAACATTTGTAAGATATAATACTACCAATCAAAATAGTGTATAGTCATTGAAGAATCTCAATATGAAAATAAACATGTAAAATTCATCAAGTATATCTCAGGCCAAAATAATGGTGGAATAAAATGCAAACACGAGAGATAGTACACACAATCAAAAATGGTATTTATACTATTTTAGTAAAAAAAATTAATAATTTTATTATTTTACATTAACTTATATCATCATCATCATCAAATAAATTTTATTGGTCAACTTCACATTTTTTTCTCAACTAGAGCTCATGGTTCTCCTCAATGAAAGAAAAATGATCATGACATAAGGTATGTTGCATACCACTTATAACTACCTAGAATGGATTGAGTAATAGTGACAAAGAAGTTGGCTCAATTTACATTTCACTTAACTTATAATTGTCTTGTTTTGGCATGTTAATTATGCTAACTCGCAACTTTGTGATTTTTTATTTTGTCTTTGAACATTTTGACATTAGTTTAGAGGTACATAATTCAGATTTATTTTATCTTTGAAAGTTGTTGCATAATTGTAAAGACACATAATTCACATCTATTTTTTCTTTGTAAGTTACAATTTTTTTTGATATATAATTATGTATTTCATAACTTTAAAAATTATTTTTTAAACTATTATATTATACTTTAGGAATGTCATACCACTTCTCTATTTATATTTTTTTACATTATTTTAATAATAGAACTATTTCAATATAGAATATAACTATAATTATCACATCCACATAAACTTGGTCTGACCCTTACTCAAATTAATAAAATTCATCAATGGGCCCTTGGTCTACTGGTGAAGTTGAATGACTCACAAAGAGTTCACCAAGGATCAAGTCTTGTTGAGTGCAACGCCCAAAGACATCATAAGGGATAAGGCCAAGATCATGCCTTGGGCATATTTGGTAGTATGGATGCTCCTTAGTCCTTGGCTCTTAGCTGAAGAGGTTTTAGACATGTGTGGACCCTTATCGAGTACCCAAAACTTTTTTTTGGATGCCCTCCATAAAAAATAAAATTTAATTTAATAAAATTCACTTACGATCTAAATATAATGTAATCTCCATTATTTTAACTATGAAGACTTAAGAATTACTCCACATGTAACATCATCATTCATTCCGAGAAAACTAAGCCTCGCCTTAAAACTAATAAGCCAAAACATGTAGGCACAAGGTGAAATGTATCCTCACATCCTACTTTTAATTAATAAGCTAGTCATAAATGTAGGGACATTGAAGTTTGTGGAAAAAGATGAGATAGGAATGTTGGATAAACACTATAGGAAATGGGAGCATTTATACAGAAGGCAAAAACAAAAGATTAAGGCACATTAATCACTTTAGATTTCTTAATCATACGGCGGCATATTCTAAAATGGAGCATTAGCTTTATGGGATTTCATTATTTTTTCCATGCTACTTGGAATATCTTGGAAAAATGTGGCTAGTATGATCTTCATAGTTATTTTGAAACAAGAGGTTCTGTTTATGGTCCACTAAAGCTGGGGTCCTATGGGCACCCGCTTCATTAAAAATAGAGCCAATGCTGCTAAGATTTTTTAGGGATATTTAGAAAGGGAAGTGGTCCTATGGATTTATAAGTGAATCCGCTTCAAAAAATATATAGCTACTAAATTTAAAGAAGCTTTTGTCTCATGAATGTTTTTTTTTAAAATAAATTAAATTTATTCATAAATTTGTTTGGTCTGTATTCATTTTGGTGGGAAAATAAAGTGTAGATTGTTGAAAAATTGCATAATTCCTCCCTAAGCTAGTGGGGCTAAATTCAAATCCACCCCTTTTTTACCTGCTCAAATTGAGAGGGCTAAAATTTTGGGGCTCCTATTTTTTAGGAAAAGATTCTAGTTAACCCTTTAGCCCCCCTTTAAAAAGTATCATGGAGCCACCTGCTCCACAAAAATAGAGCCCAAGCCCCTCCCATGGGACCCCTACCTAAAACATAGTGCATGTTAGAAAACTTTATTATATCACACATCATATAAAGTTTCGTAAAGGCTATCAACTATTTTAAAATAGTAAATAACAAAGCTCTCTAGAAAACAGGGTTAAAATACTTCATGATCTTTTCCACAGTAGTCATCAAATTCATGCAATATGAGAGTGAATCTATACAATATTTATTTGATAATTTATCATTAGGAGTATTATCCATTCTAAATTATAAATGAGAGAACTTTTGATGTAGTTAGGTATTCAATAGTCATTAAAGCATAGTTCAAAATTTCAACTTCGAAATTACAACATTTTGTTCCTTCAAATTTCTAGCTTGACAAAAATGGAATTACCTTGTCTCAAAACATTTTAATTGTGAATTTTAGTCCACATCTTAAAACAAAGGTTTTGGTACTGAAATTGTGTTTTTTTAAATAATGAAATCATGTAAGAGAAGCTAAACTTCATTCTTTATTAGCATTGGAATATTTTTAAGTGTATCTAACTATTTTCCTTTGACTTATCAAGCTTTTATTTGCTTGGATTAATTATGACATTACTAATTATATCTCTTGATTCATTCTTTTTCAAGCCCTTCTCTATGTATCATGGGTTTGGTTGACAGATTGAGCTATTTTCTTTCATTATAATCTCTTCAAAATGTTGAAGTGAATATTAATTCTTATAATACAAATTTATTTATAATTGAAAAACTTAAAATGAGATTGATTCACATTCAATGTTCAATGCATTTTTGTGGGCATTCAATAAATATAGTAGGAAAAATGTTGTAGATTTTTATTGTTCATCTATAACTATTTTTAAATTCAAATATCCTATTTAGGTAGAGAGTCAATTTTCTACAAAGGATTTTCAATGCTTCATAAGTAACTCTACACTAATATGTACATTTTCTTGAATAAAACTCCATTCTTTACAACTATACACATTTTTCTTATATTTTACACCTTATAGGGGTTTCAAGTGAAAGATATTCAACTAGAGATATGATGTGGACATGACCTTTGGAAAATTGGGTAAGCATGTCTAGTTCAATTGAATAGTTATTGTAGGGAATTATTTAATGTTGACATGACATAAGAGTCACACTGCAAGGAGAGTCATACGAAAATAGTGTTGTCAAAATGATATCATCAAATGATTATAGAAATTTGAGAGAAGGAAATTGAACCAAATATTTTTGAAAGCAAGTGAAAATTTTCTTGTATAATGTCAACAAGAATACTTACAAGGCATATGAATGAAATAAACTTTGAGGATAGGTGAAGTTGACTACATTTTTTAATCCATTAAAAATCATGCTTAATTTTTGTTTCTTCTAGATTAGATTGTGTCTATCTTTTTGCATCGACATTTTAGATTACATTCCATGATGCAAGAATAGGTAGTTGGTGTGATTGTGGGCTCTCATTTTTAACTAGTCATTTCTAACCTTTACGATGAGTACATTGAAGACATCACCCTTTCCTCTTGCCTTCTTAAGTCAAAGTGGTAGAATGACTATGTAGATGACACCAATGTGTGTTAGAGACGTGACATGGATAAGTTGAAGAATTTCCATTCCCACCAAATAGCGTAACATTGTTCATCTTCTTTATCAAGGAATTAGAATCTAACAAGAAACTTGTGTTCCTTGACATACTAATCATCCAAAAAATTAATGGTTCCCTAGGTCATTATTCTTGGCAGTGGCCCAATGCCCCTCGCAAGGTTTGTGGCATAGCTTGACCACCTCTTGTGGTTCTATAAAACTATTGGTTGTATTGGTAATTAACAAGTCAATCTTTTGGTGTGAAGACAACCCTAAGCTTTCTAATAATTGGTATTAGAGCTTGGTCATAGATTCAAATCCTAAAAGCCACAACAAGTGACATTGGGAAGGGGATCATTGGTAATAGGTTAGCATCCCTCATATGGTGCTCAACATGGCTTAATTTCCTTCTATGGTTCCATAAAACTATTGTTTGTATCGGGCATTAATAGGTTGATCTTTTGGTGTGATGAAAACCTTGGCCTTTTTAACAATCACACTTACTAAAAATCCACCCACATGGACCACTACCATCATTTTTTTTATTATCACCACCTTGGTTAACAAGTTGGGGTCCTTAAGACTTTAGCCACAAGATAATACCAATTTTTTTATAAGGGTAAAAGCACAAACCCGTGTCACCTTTTATAAAGGAGAAGTGATATCAGAATTTAAAGTCTTCAACTTTAACGAAATAAAAGTGGCATTTTTGCTTAGAATTTGAAGATGATGTAAACTAATGAAATGTGTAAAATTGGATGAATTTTATGCCTATAATTTTTTTTTAAAAAAATTGAGTGAAAATTTTATTTATTTTTGACTTTTTAAAGTGTACTTTTTAATTTTTTAAAAATACTAAAATATAGAGTTTTTTTCCTGTCAAAAAAATATATGCAAATGTTCATATTTTGGTTTGATTTTGGAATATGTTAGAGTTAACATGTATACCTGGTGCACCAAAAAATAAAAATAGAAATTTAGCTAATATTTTTGAAGTTATAACAGCTCAAAGTCAAAGTTATCAGAAATAGACAATTTTTTTCTCCCGTCAAACTTTTTCCATCAAATCTACATATTTTTTAAAACAAATTACATATTCTTGAAGAAGACTCTCTCCTCTAGTGCACCATAAAAAAAAATTTAATTTTTTAACATGATTTACTATTTTTTTCTTATTTTTGAATAGACATCTTCCTGAATCTTAAGATACCTACTTGTAATATTTTCAAATTATAACATATTATTCATAATCAAAACTTTAAAAAAATTATACAATCATAATCGTGACTCCGAGAACTACAAAAGTATATTTTTAGTTTTAAAAAGTAGTTCAATTTAGTAGGTCAAATTGGCCTTCCAAGTGACAGAGCTTTGTGCTTTTACCCATAAGAAAAAAATAAACCAAGAGTTGGCTCATATTCATCAAAATTTTAAGGTAGATTGGCACACTTATAAAAAAATTTGGTAGAGACATGAAGAAAAAAATCTCAGTTGCCTTCCAATTCTCCTCATACTACTCTTTTAGACATACTAAGCATTTATTATCCCTATATTGAAGGGATATCACACAAAATATACAAAATACTTTAGAAAAGACACATCTAATGTGTCGTTAAATATCTCTTTGGACAAGTGTCAGTTTCATCCTCTCAAAGACTTGAAGGGCATTTTATGAAAATCTAGAGTCTACTCAATCACATACACATGTTTATCTTACCTTATGTAGGTGAAAAAAATAGCTTAGTATCAATGTAAAAAGAACTAGAAGAAAAGAACATGGGGACAACATAAAAAATGAGCATCTCCTTATATCTTTACTTGTGTACCCTTTTACATCGATCGAACACCATATTTGTCTGGAGAAATTCAAATATTTTACAAGGAAGACAATGTCTTCAAGAGAAAGTTAAAGGAAGCTATAAAAATAAGCAACCATCCCATGAACCTCAATTGTTTTGAAGGATGATGCTTAATTACTTCATGGAGACCCCTACTTTCTACATAAAAACCTCCAAAAATCAATTCATTGACCTCATTTCTCTTGATGATAGTTTTTGATGGGTATTGATAGTTGTTATTGCATAGTGACTATTAGATGTATTTTGTGTGATAGACAGAGACCATGTGGTATTTTCATTCTAAATTTTACTTTGATTATATTGTTTGATGGAGGCATGTGGTATTTTAGTATTTAACAAAGATTTTAGTATTTAAGAGTGCATATGAACATCACCATGTTGATATTTTCTTAACATGGTACATATTGATTGGTAATTGATATTTACGTTGAGTGGCACTAGATGGGTTTGAATTTTATTATATTAATATTGGTTGTAGTATATTGACATGATTAACGTACATGTTTTTTGATTATATTGATTGATTACTAATTTTATTGGTTGATTTTCTTTAGATAGGGGAATATATGGTCAAGATTGGTTATCCTTGTATTGGTAATTTTTTATTGATACTTTGAGTATTAGCAGCATGATTTTTTCCATCAAGGAAAAAGGGGGAGCTTGTTGACTTCTTACTCTTTAATCCTTCATGACAAGGATAGCAGATAACCATGCAACTCTGAGCAAACATGCAATAATGTAAGGTTTGGATTGGGACCTAAGTTTAAAGGATGTAATAAAAAAATATAAAGTTGGTTATGTTTCATATGTGTCATACACTGAGTTATGTGACTTACAATACAAAAATATGGATCAAAGAGTGAGGATGGTTCTATTACATTAAATATGTAATATCAAAACAACAAAATTCACATAGAAACTTAGTATTTCTAAATCCACATGGACATTGTCTTATGAATAGATGTTAAAGGGACTAAATTTGAGGTTGGGACTTCTTATACAAGAAAAGAACATTAGATAGTAACTTGTTTCCTTTTTCTCAAACCTTGTTCTCATTGTGACCACCATGAAGGTTATAGATAGTAGTTTCATGAAGGATTTTGGTCAAAGTATCTTGTGGGTTTTGAGTATGAATATCATCTTTTCATAGTGGATCAAAAGTGGCATTTGTAATCAAATATTGTTGACATCCCATGAAGTCTCAAATTGGTTAAGATGTCATAGGTTTCTTGGCTATAGGTATTTTCATTCCCTATATTTTTCATTCAAAATTTTCAATAAAGGAAAAAGAAAAAGAGGAGTTTCTATTATGTATTGTTATGATAGTGATTAGCATCTCTATTAAATTATCTAATGATTCAATTTATACGATGTTGAAAATAAACATGTTTGTTTAAAAGATTTTTTTAGAACATATAATCATGGTTAACTTTTTAAATCACTTTTTGCTTTTTTGCAACATGAGTATTAATGTTAGTTAAACCCTAACCTGAGTTTATGTTAAAATATGAATGATAAGACATGCCTAAGAGTTTTCAATTTAACACTAGTAAAGGTTGGTTACTCCGTGTTGATTCATATATATATAATTTTTTTATTTTGATAAAAGTTTCAAGTGTTTAAAAGATAAAATAAAGTTTGTGAATACCCTACTAAAAAAACTTTTAAAAAGATTGCAAACTACTTTATAAATAGAAATTGATTGGTAGTATATATCCCTTAGATGGGCTTGTCTACTCTTGGTCAAGGGTAATAAAAGAAGACAAATAGACAAATAATTTTGACTACAATTCAAAAAAAGAAATCAATAGTCATAAAAGGAAGTTTTTGAAAGAATATATTTTTATTATAGAAGATATCTCTTTATGTAGGGATTTGGTCATGCAAATAAATTGAACTTTTGTATCCACATATCTATATGTAAAGAACTGTATATCTAATTGATTTAATTAAATATTGGATATTGTTAAAAATTTTAAATGATCTTATAACTATAGTTTTTTAATGAACTTTTAAGGTCACTAGTATTCCCTATTGTTCAACTACTTCATGAGATAGGAGTTGGTGCTCCTTAGAAATAGTGATGCTAAATACATAGTAATGAGTTGGTCTTTTATGAGTCAATACAAATATGGGATTAGAGTGGTTTTTCATCCCCAGGACAAAAAAAATTTTGTTTTGAGGGTCCTACTTAGTAGATACATGTGTCATGTGATTTTATATCATGTATTTTTTATCTTTCTTTACATCACTATAGTTTTGTTGGAATAACTACCAATATTCCCCATTGGGATTTCTAACATGGACTAACCACCTTTTGTGTTCTATAAGTCAAGTGGTTGTATTGGGCATTGGCAGGTTGATCTTTTTGTGTAATAAAAACCCTAACTTGTAACAAGTGGTATGAAAGCTTGGTCACATGTTCAAAGCTCCTTAGGTAATGGTAAGGGAGGATTGTTGAGCTAACTATCAATTTTTTCCTTTGGGATTTGTGACATGGATAATTGCCTCATGTGTTTTGTAAGTCTAGTGATTTTATTAGGCATTTCCAAGTCGATCTTTTGGTGTAACAAAAACCCTAGCTTGTAAGAAGTTTTACTTTGGTCTGTAGTTTTGGATTATAAAAATGTTCTCATCTTGCAATTATGTAGTTCTTATATACATCTAAGTCTCCTTTCATTAAGATATTATTGTTTCATTATTTCACCTTACCATTGTCTATGTTTGCAAGAAAAGCACAATTGTATCTATTACTTGTCTTGGTTATAGTATAAACACTAACAAGTGGTTTCAAACCTTGGTCACATCTTCAAAGCCTCTCGAGTAATACAGATGGAGTATTGTTGGATTATTCACCCCAATGTTCCCCTTTTGGATTTGCAGAATGTCTTAGCTACCTCATGTGTTGCCTTAGTGTAGTGGTTTTATCAGGCAATAGCATGTCAATCTTTTGGTGAAACAACAACCCTAACTTGTCACAAGTTTTACTTTGGTCTACAATTTATATTACAAAAATTCTTCATCTTGCAATTGTATAATGCTCTAATACATTTAAGTCTTCCTTCATTAAGACATTATTGCTTCATCATGTCATCTTGTCATTGTCTATGTTTACTAGTAAATGAAAAAGGAAAAATCCCTTGACTAGAGCAAGAAAATCCACTTGATGCTTACCCTTTCATTTCATATCCACCCAAGAATGCACATAATCAATGTTTTGTCCACAACTAATTAACTCACTAAATGGTGAAGAGGGAATTGAATCTACTCCCTTCTTAACCAAAAAAGATAGTATGTCCACCAAGTAGGAACTAGAAGAAGCATCAATTAAATGGATTATTGGAGAAATAGCTTCCCCCTTTAACTTAGAGCTATACAAGTTAGACCATGAAAGATTCTACCATGAGGGCATGTCATTGATAGGTGTATCCTTGGGGGAAGACCCCATATTGTCAACACCCACATAGCTCACCTTGGAACATTCCTCAAAAACTCACATATGCACAAAAATAAGGGATGGGTCAAAATACCTAGTACCATTGACTAACCCTTCTCCAAACTCCTTAAGGCCTCAATCCATAGCATTGTAGACATTCCCCACCCCTAACAAATTCAAAATTTCTCCCTTTCCCATGGTCAACACATTTGTACATAGAGAGAAAGTTCATAATTATTAGCTTGGTTGTGTGTGTGTGTGTGTGTGTGTGTGTAAATTGAAAGACACGTGACTTGTAGTTATGAGTGGATTTATTCTATTTTTTTTTTTTATGCAATTAAAAAAAATTAATGTTATTAACATGTCTGCATATTTTTCCTATATTTATTAACAATTCAAAATTTCAAAAAATTATTGAATTAGAAGAGCTTGAATTTAGATGTCTAACAATTTAAATTTTTTGATTTTTAAAAAAAATAATTCTAAATAATAAGAACATCTTAAACCTAAATATCTAAAAAATGATAAATTAATTGTATGCTCTCAAACCTTTATAATCATTATAGAATTGAATGATAAATACCTTCATCAATTAAATATAATTTTGAAGGTGATACAGCTAATTAAATTTCTACCCTTATAATCAAAGTTATTAACCTTGAATTATTTATTTATTTATTGAAAAAAAATTACAACTATAAGGGTAGTCAAAAGACTACCAAAGAAGAACAGAGGAACAATGGCAGTAAATTATATGACAACTGGAACACTTTGCAAATCAGGGCATGCAAATATGATTAAAAGCAATACTACATGGTGTTAGTAGTACAAAGCTGAGATAACAAAATGATACGAATTGTGATGGTAGACAAGGCCATAGTAAGCCTGTGACGGCTGTAAGATTCCTCAACCTTCACCTTGATTTAAGAAAAAGGGATTTTATTCTCGTATATCATTCAACAATGTCAAAATATAGAAGTTTAATAATCACAACACTCTTTAGATTATAGCATGCATCCGAATTACACTGCACTTCACCATTTTTGAAACGCACTAAATTCATGATGAACACATAGGAATCACTTAGGGTCCGTTTGGTTTGTGGAAGGTGACAGGAATTGGCTTTTTCAAAACTTGGATTTGAAAATTTGTGCATTTGTTTAAAAATTTGCAAAATGAAGTTAGCATACAGAACTTCCAATTTTGCCTCAAAACTAGGTTTTCCAACTTCTTAAAAAAGTAGGAATTGAAAACCAAAACCTGGTTTTGTTTTTTAAGGAGTGTAAAAACAATAGATTGGACTACTTTTTGAAATTTTCCTTCAACTCCAAGCTTACGCATAAAAATGTGTCTTCACATGCATCTTTCGAGTGAAACAAACGGTTTCAATAAAATCCCAAAAATCAGAATGAAGATATACAAAACCTTGATTTGTCTAAACAAAGATTTGTAGAAATCTAGGTTTTTTAAATTCCACGAACCAATCAAACCCTTACATACTAATTCCCTAATTCCGTACTTACTGAATTACGTTTTACATTCTATAGAGACAGAATAAACAACAAATATAACTAATTACGTCTATCATAAAAGAAGATAAAACTATCTACTCTACTAGAACTATTGCTTCGCTTTCATGTCTAAATTTTGCATGATCAGCCTGGCTTTTCCTGCTGTATAAAGTGCTTTCTCCATTCTTTTCTCGTCGCTGTTTCGGGCCCGTTTGGAATTTCTCTAAGCATTCGTTAATCATATCTGCCAAGCAGCTTTCTAATTCTTTCAGTAGCATTTCCATATTTGCATCATCATCAAAGTGAATGCTGTTACAGAGCTTGTACAGGGCATTCCCATATGCGGCCGCGTTTGTTTTTTCTTCTGTTTGACCCCAAGTGCACAGACCATAGCCGATATCATATTGACTCCCCCGGGCGGCTCTGTTTTGCTTTGACATTCCCTTTTGAGGTCTTCCAATGCTGCTCGCACACATCGAGGTGTTGCATGTCTGAACGTGCTATCAATAAGGTGCCCTTTCTTCAGTTTCCTTTAAAAGATGTCCAAGTATCTATCGGCTGCTTCACTGATGTTGAAGTTGCTTTCTGTGTCCGTTTCCTCTACGAAATCTACAATTCCTCAAGCCTCAGAATACGCCTCCATGCAATCCGTAACTGCCTTGGGAGGAAAATCATGTGAAGTGGAGCAGTCTTTCTTATCCAATTCCGCATATATTGGAGCTAAGTGAATGATTATACTAAGAAGGGACACCGCTGTCATTTTCCAAGACTTTGTGCTCACATCTGCGAAACGCTCTTCTACAACTAATGACCAGTTCTCTTCTTGTTGTGGAGGCTGATTCTCCACGTCTCTCTCTTCTTGTGGTTGCTGATTTTCCACGTCTCTCTCTTCTTGTGGTTGCCGATTACGCGGCTTCTTCTTGCAGAGGAAGCTCAATCCCGTTTGAGGATTGTAAGGCTCCAAATAGCTCAACCCTACACCGCGACTAGTTCTCTTGTTAATCAGAAACTCTAAGAGAATTTCACACATGAGCTCACCGTCTTCATTGCCTTGAAGAATGAGGTTCTTTGACTTTGTTATGGACTTGCGGTTAGCTATCCACATGGTTTTTGGACTGCGCTTTAACATTTGCAAGCCCTTCAACATTTCTTCGTATTTTTTATAGTCTTCTAATGCATGCATGTCATGCATCGACAGTATGAACGACAACAGCTTACTCATTACTCTGTTGTGGAAAATCATCAAAGATGCGAGCCAACAAGCTTTGCTGAATGCAACCGTGACCCACTGTAGGACGACCACTGCACACAACAATATTCATGGTACAGTGAATGCTATCTGCTCCTTGGCGACGATTATGTTTACTTTGGACTCAAGAAATTCTTTCTGGCGTAGCTTGGGCTTCTGCGCCTGGAGCAAATCTCTCAAGTGTCGAGTCCAGAAATCCTCTAGCCTGAAGTCGCTACCCCAGGTGCTCTCTTTCCATCTTCTGTAATAAGCCACTGCTGTAACCCACCTCCATTCTATCACGAGCCATCCTATCAATATGAATACACACTGCAACACAGTGGCAGTGAACCTCAACTTGTCATACACATTATCAAACCTCAGGGATACTTCAATTCGTACTCCGCCAATGATGGTAATCACAATTTGAGTGGTGACTGTGATTGTAGCAGATGAGACCAAGGCAGATCTGGCAATGATATATTCAAGGCAGTACGCACGTGCAACGATCCAGTTTCTGAGCACAGCATCTTCAACCATCCGCCAGCAGCGTTGACAGTGACGATGATGATCTTCATCTTCCGCCTTCTCTGCTCTTAGCAGAGCATCATCCACTGTTCGCCAGCAGGAGTATTGGTATAACGCCTCCACCTTTTCCCTCACAACATCTTCAACTCTCTCCAAACAGATCTGACGGTGATCCTCGTCCTCGGTATTCGCTCTTTCAACCGCAACCTTAACTGTCTGCCAACTGGAGTGACCATAAGGGAGATCCTTCTCCCTCTCCTCAGCCATCAGCACAGCCTTTTCAACTGTTCGGCAACAGGAGTGATAGTCACGGTGAGCATGAGTGGCCTTCTCACCCGATTCAGAATTCATATCCCATGGGTCCTTGAGAAGCGGAGGAATCTTTTGGGCCAAGATGCATTCAATACCTCTGCTAGTAATATTAGCGCAACCGAGGAGGAGGAGGAGCATAACAAAGCAGAGGGACATCAGCGTGGCAAAAATAATGCAGAGAGTCATGTTGATCTTATCTCTTTCAAGGCATCCCGAAACAGAGCAAAAGTAGCTCTCAACCTGATCACTTTTGACCATCATTATGACTACGACGTACAATATAATACTCTGAGCTTACATGAAGAAAGACGGTTAACGCTAGAGCCATTAACTTACCCCAGGACTCCTCAGCACGAGGATTTGCCATTCCAGGCATCAAATAGGCTACAATTACACACAACATAACTCGACTTGTATGGACCATCCAAAACTCATTCCACCTCATTTCATGTCCCGGAGACACATCCAATGGCTGGCCCTGAGTACTAAGCAATTTCAGCAGTTGGATTGTGAAAGCGCTGAGCACAAGAAAATCACCAGAAATCCAGTGTGCTCTTCTCTTCAGAGCCTTTAGTATATCCCTTGAAATCAGAAAAATAAATACAGCTATTACTGAAATCAACAAAAATAACTTCAGAACTTGACCAGCAGATTCCCTATCTGTTCCAAATTTCGAAAGTTCAGAATTAATCAACCCTCCACTGCTATTGGAAACCGGAGTCGTCGTATTGAAAGACATGATTTAACTCACTCAAAGCTCGTCGCCTTTCCCAAGATAATATATAATACGTATGGCAGATTGAAGTTCCGACAGTGTGTCGCTCTTCACGTATCAAGAAGAGTGCTTGAGAGCAGCGATTCACTTTTAGGACCGTAGCATCACATTCAATTTTTTATTTAGTATCATTGTTTGTCTTGTTTAATGTAATCAATTGGTGTAAAAAAATTTAAAATGACCTTGTCGGCTGGACAGCCATTTCATAAAGAAAGAAAAAAGGCAAACATTTTGAATCATTTGTTAAGACTCTTGAATAATTTCAAAAGGAAATATGTATTTTTCAAAATTTATTTTTTAAGGAAATAATAGTTTTATTATAATTTTTTTTAAGGAAATAATGGTTTTATTATAATCTTATATAATAGTTTTATTATAATATTATGTGTTAAGTAGATGTAAGATATTTGCACATAATGTTAGTCACAACTTAAGAACGTTTTGAAGAGTATAGTTATTCATTTGATGAATGTAATCATGTATTGTTGAAAGTGAAACAAAACTTCTATTTGTGAAGATAGAGATCTTAGATGAGGATGTACAAAATGTGAATATTAGATAGGAGAAATAGGAAGCTAGTTTTAATTTCTAATTTCTATTTTGAACTCATCTTTCCTTGTTTGGTCCAATGATTTCAAAGAAATAATGTGGAAATACAAAAATGAAATTTTAAAGAATTTGAGAAGATGATCATGATTGTAGAAGTCCAAATAAAAAAGAAAAGAAAAAGCAACAAGTTTTACTATCTCTATTGAGAATAAAGAAAATGATTACAAGGATATCAAATAAAAAATTTCAAGCTTGAGAAAATATTTGAAGAAAGAAAATTGTCATCTATATAAATGCTTAATTATTTTTAATAATAAACAAGAAATTATAAATATTCAAGGTTCATCCTTCATCAAGATAGATTTTGGATTTGAAGAAGGTTGCTATACAATTATTTTTAATGTATATATTGAAAGAAAATGGAAATAAATCTAATAAAAATAATTCAGTACGTAGAATGCTAATAAATTGAAGAGAAATGTGATGCTTTAAAGTAAGTTAACAAGTAAAGGAGTAGATTGAGAACATCAAACCTTGTAAGAAAAGGAAAAAGTACAAAGTTCAATTATTTATCTTTGTATTGATTTTTTATTGTATTGTCAGTTTGTTTATAAGGATCTAGATTGTAGACTAATAATAAGGAGGAACAATTTCATTAGAGAATTTAAATCATTTGCTCCTCTATTTGATTTCTATGTCATATGTTATAAGTGAAATACTTCTAGACACATAGGACTTTGTAGAGGTAATTTTATGAATCCTCTTATGAAAGATTAAAAAATATTGGCATATTTGTTTTTATATAAATGTAACACTTTTTAAGGGAACTAAAATCCTAAACAACCAAAAAGTCTAGACTATAAAACAATAGAGAATCAGTCATGAGGCCACAAGAAACCATCAATCCAAAAACTATGGAAACATCCTAGAAAATAGAAAACATTATAGAAAAAGGATGCACCATATAGAATAGCAACACAAAAACATGGGAATACCTTGAGGAAGCCCATCATGACCCCCTAAAGAAACTCAACTATTATAAATAATTAAAACAATAAATTTAGTAATTATATAATAATTTATAATATGATTAAGAAATAATTAAATACTATTATGATATCTATTTATAATCATATTTAAAAAATAATAATTAAATATCCAAATTATTAATAGCTATATCCTATGATTACATTAAGGAATTAAAGATGAGGACACCAGTACAAGGAAAACCTATCGAATGACATGGATATAGCTAAAGTAAAAGGGGAAGTTTGACTACTGAAGATATAAGGAATATGAAGGGAACTCATTAAGTGAGCATGTGAACTTATATAAGTAGAACATAAAACATCCCATCAATAAGAAAAGTGACAAACATTAGTAAAGTGGAGGATATAATTAAAGGTGGCAAAAGGATATGAACATAGGAGGAGCAAGATGATTTTAATAGATGTAGGATATTAAAACTAAGTAGAAACCAATAAAAACAAAAAGGTAAAATTGTCACCATGCATGAAATTTGAAATTGAGAGACCCTCTAAAAATAGTGGATAAGGCACAAAGAAGTAAGGCAAAATAGGTAGAAAACAAGGAGCCTATAAGGAGGACTTAGTAAGTAAATAATAATTGATAAGTATATGGAATAATAAACTAGGTTTTTCACCATGAAAGATATACATGTAAGGAATTTGAATGAGATTTGGGGATTCCTAAATTTAATAATATCTTAACAAGGAAATGAGATAAAGTGATTTAAAGGGGTGAGTATAGAGGAGCATAATAATAAGGAAAATAATTTTCTTTTATATCTATTTGATATTTTTATGAATTTATAAATTTGTATAAATAAACTTGTATATTTGTATTAAGGAAGGAGTTTTAAACATATTACAAACACAAATTTTGGGAATTAGAAGCATTTTGACATTAACTCAAAAGAGGGGTTATTACAAGTGATATATGAGCATTATCTTGCCATCTTGTGCGATAGAAGAAGCTATATAAAAAATGTTCTCAATGAAAACTAAATCTAGATGGTAAAAGTTATGGATCAATGAACAACTTTCCATGACCATAAAAGAAAGATAATTTCAATAACATCATAGTCATTACAATAAATAGAGATAAGTTCTTTTTTGAACTAAGAATATAATTTTTTAAGTTGAATAATATGCATAAGTTATCATTGTTGAATATATATATATTTTTTTCATTTTGCATTAATTTATATTTATGGTGATGCACAAAGTTGCTCAAATTAAAAATTATCCACATGAGTGGCATGTCAAAGAATATAGGATGGAGGGTATAGTGACTTGGGAAAGATGGAGTGTCTTAGTTAGAGTAAAGAGAAGATTCCTAATATAGGATGTGCTCAATAAGGATCCTCTTAAAGATTATTTCACACTCCCTTAGCATAATGATTCGACCATGCTATGTTGGAGTTAGAAATGGAGTTTTGAGAATGTTCAACCCAAGCAATATCAAGAAATTTGTAAGTTCAACTTAATTGGTAAAAAAAAATTTAATAATCTAATTTTTATTCTTTCATAACAGATTTATTAAAAGAGAGTAAAGAAACCCTTCTATAAATGACGTTCCTATGGAGTCTACAATCAAGGGAGAAGCATTACATGACCTATTATAGTACTAGTTAAGAGAAAATCATTTAGGGAAATTGCAAATATCTTTCCTATGGAGTCTACTATTAAGAGAGAATCATGAGGGCACCCTATCACAATAATAGTTAAGGGAGAACTAGTAAGAAAGCACCCTACTACTTTTTGATTAAGGGAGAATGGCTAGGGAACCCTATTGTAGTACTAGTTAAAGGAAAGACAACTTAACATACCCCAACACAAAAAGTTTTCCTACGAAATCTACAAAAGGGAGTACTACTAGGACACCCTATTGTAGTACTAGTCAAGGGAAATATTCTAAGGGGTTTCTTTTGGATAAGATACAAAAAAAAATAGAAACAAGCATCCCACTAAGTAGACCATACTGTGTGGATGCCTAATGTACCTACCATCAGATCCAAGGGGGACTAAGTTCTGATCTTGGGATTAGTATGGGATTGAATTCAACTACCTTACCATGAATTGATTTTCTTTATTTATTTAAAGATTATATATGTAAGTATGTATTGATGTTCACCTTGTGTTTGCAGGTTGCATAAATTAAAAGCATAACAAAGTTTGAATTTGGATAAGTATATAATGCATGTCTACTTCATGTCTTCATGCACTTAATTGTATATACTTTGTATATCCATATGTTTAACTATGAATGCTTTTCTTATACTCATGTCATGCATTATACTAACCCCTCATGAGAAAGACTTGTATAAACTATAATCGCTTGAGGACAAGCAATCTCAGGAAGGTCAGACTATCATGACCCGCCAAAAGAAACCCAACTAATATAAATAATCAAAATATTAAATATTAAGTAATTATATAATAATTACTAAATAATATTATGGTATCCATTTATAATCATTATTTACCAATAATATTTAAATATCCAAATTATTAATAACTATATCCTATGAATACATACTTAAAAATCTATAACCCACATACTACCCAAAATAGAGTCATTTAAAAAAAAATAACCAAAACAAAAATAAGGGCTCTGCAAAGCTCAAGTCCCTACATTATGCAAGGAAAGTGAACTAAGAAAAATTAAAGAGGATATGTAAACATGTTTTTTTTAAGAGAAAAAAAGTTGATTAAAAAACTTGTACATAAGTATCAATAGAAGCAACATTTAAAAAAGATTATTAGAACAAAAGCTGATAGTGATCATATGTTTGGCTTTTCTCCTTTATTTTTTTTGTCAGAAATATTCATAGCCTCCGACAAGATCTAGTAGAATCAAGAGTACTATTGATCTATCTATTGGGGTAGAAGGAGAAGAGGTACGATGAAAACTTGTATATAGTGATGACCCTCTAGTTTTTAGAGTAGATTATCTTCTTTGTGCAACCCAATAAGTAATAGGTGAGAGTACCTATGGAACTATATATAAGTTGACTTTAGAGGATCATATTCAAATGCTAGTAAAGAGGCTTAGGGAGAGAATTTCCAATAATGTAATGAATTTTGAGACTGAAGGCAATGCACTTGGAAAGATACTACATTCTAAAATGTTTTTTCTAAGAGATTAAAATACTAAAGATGAATATATTATTTTTTATTTGACTGCATGTCAAGTGGAAACCATACAACATTATTCATGGTAATTTTCTCACTGAAAGATATATATATATATATATATATATATATATATATATATATATATATATATATATATATATATATATATATATATATATATATATATATATATATATATATATATATATATATATATATTCTTAGAGACTATCATATTTCCCACCCCTCCTAGCTCTTGTATGGGATTAAGGTTCTTCTATTATTTCTTATACTAAAAACATCAGTGTCCTATGATAGATAATAGATCTATTTGAAACCACATTGCTACAAGATTGAAAATTTGTAAAGATTCATCACATTAAATAACATAAATTATGAAATAATACTTGACATTATACCTCAACACCATTGCAATTCACTTTTCATGAGCTTTAACAATATCCTACAATTTGAGAGTACACCATTATAAGGAAAATGTTGGTTATATGAAAATCATATATTGAATTCTTTGGCTTAAGACTTTCTATTAATGAAATTGTTGCACCTAATATTCCAACCAAATAATTAATATTTTAAAAGGAAATTTTCATTTCATGGCTTTACCATAAGGACAAGTCCCATTTTTGTATATTTGTCAACAATAATATTTTTCCCAGCTTTGTATGGGGTACATTAATTGGCAATGGATTTGTTGAAAGGATTGTAGAATGTAAAAATGAAAAATATAGTTAACTTCTAAAGAAGAATCTCTGTAGCCAAATATGTATTATGTATATTGATGTAAATATGAACTATATTCTCTTAAATTTAGTCACGAAAACCCTAAAATATTATGCCAAAAAAAAATCATAAGTCTCACACCCATGTCTTTAAAAAGAGTCTTGAGCATGTGATCATTGATACTATCATGCATTGGCAAGTGTCAACATCATGTTTGAAGTAGTTCTCCTCAGGCATAGTGTACTATGTTGCTTGATGCAAATGAATGACATTGTAATTACACACAATTGATTAATGATGGTTATACTTTATTACTTGGAATTATTTTTTAGTTTTAATCACCAATAATCAGCATCTTCTCGAAATTTCATCCCTATCTTAAGTTTAAAAGAAAATTGGTTCAAGGAAGTAAAGTGTTAACAAAGAGGGCTATAATATGAGTGGTTGATAATTACTAACCTGACACAAGGTCAAATTTTAATTTTTCTTTTGATTCTTTCCATTCCATTGTACAAAATCTATAAAATAATCTCATAAGAGTCACACAATTTAAATGTCAGGAAAATTTAACTCTCTAGGCTCTATGGTATTGCTTAACATTTTTTTATCGCATCATCAATATCACTATTTTAAGTAATCAGGGTCATTAAGGAAGCCTTCAACTCCTTCAACTTCACATCAAATTTTTTCTTTACCTTGTACACAGAAAGAGCTCCAAGACCCTACTTGCTATCACAATGGATAATATGGATAAAAATAAGTCAGCTTTCAAAAATACAAATGTCAACTAAACATAATCTTCTACAATGGCAAACAATTTCTTACCTAAAGTGTGATCTAGAAAGGCCTTAGAAGTATGCTTTTGCATTGGAAATAATTCAAGGATATTATCTTCCACCTTCCCTCTCTTTAGTAATCCTATGAGATCATCAAGACTTCTATCCACTAAGTACTCCTTGAAAAATACTACAGTAAATGAAATCACAATGCCTTTAGCCACAAGATTATCTTTACAAAGAGGTTGAAAAATAGTTTTTGCTGGTGCTCTTGACAATTTCAGAGAGAAAGTGAGTGCAATGAAAATTGTAAGCTTCTTTCTTTAATTTTCTTGGAACATTTCAAGTTGACTACAAGAAATTTTGCATAACATTTTCAAGATTCTTGATAAGAAAACTTCTCTTGCGTATTATCTTCTGTATGAAAAGAATTGATGGAAAAATATTTTTCTTGGAGCATCTTGCATGGGAAAATTAAATTATTAGAACAAAAAAAAAAAAAAAAGAAAAAAAAAAGGAAAAAAAAAAAAAATTTGTGGAGGAAAGAGAAAGTGACGAAAATAGAAGGAAAAATAATAGAAAATAAAATAAGGGAAAAAGGAGAAAAGAGGAATTTCTATTTTCAAGGTGCATGGGTGGCATAAATAGAAAATAATAAAAATAGTTGTCATTCCATTAATCGAGGTGCGTAGGTGGCATTTTAGAAGTTTGTGGAAAGATCCTTAAATCATGTATTTAATATTTTTTGGGTGCTTAGTTGTATTTGGGTGGGAATTTAATATTTATTTAAAGGTAGTTGTATTTACCTTTTATCCCACATTGGTTGTGTTTGTAATGTCTTGGGTTAGAAGTGCCTATTTAAGCAAGGCTTATTATCATTTGTAATCAAGTTCAAGAAATGGAAGCTCTTCTAAAGGAAGTTCAAGAAATAGAAGTTCTTGCGTTGTAAGCTCTTCAAATGTAATCTCTTCTAATGGATTTCAAGTATTAATGGATGCTTTATGAAGCATTTTTGTCATCTCTCTATCTCCATCTTGTTGCATTTTTTTGGTTGTGAGTTGGTATGGGTGGTGTGGCCCGTCATCAGTGGTATCAGAGCTGGAGTAACTAAGTGTACAAGCAGATCGCTGAAGTGTGAGGTAGTTTGTACTAGGACCTTGATTGGGTGAAGTTTATCAGAGTGGGAGTTCCTAAGCGTGCGGACAGATCGCTGAACATGAGGTAGTTTGCACCAGGAACTTGAGTTGGGTGAATTTTTTCAAGAAGTTCTTGATTGTGTAGACAGATCACCGACTGTGAGACAGTTTGCGCAAGGTTCTTGTGTTGCACTAGGTTTTTCTTCTAAAGACTAGATTATGGAGAAGAGAAAGAAGAAGATGAATTTTGTGATTGGATGGATTCTAAGGATTCCTAGACTTGAGAAATTTAGAGCAAGAAACAACAATCATTGCTAGTTGATTTGCAGAAGCAAGTGAATGAATTAGAAGTTGAGTTGCAGCAATGAAGAGCGCATTACCAGAAAAGAGAAGTTGATAAGAAAGATGATCAAGTGGAAGAGCAAGCGGATGAAGAGAAAATTATTTGTTAACTAGAAGTTGAAGAAGATGAAAGAGAAGAGGAAGAGCATGAAGATAACTAGATTTGTATTCCAAAAGTAGATGAACGTGATTGGAAGACTAAAACAATGGAGGAAGAGTATAGTGCCTTAGTTAGAGATCAAGAAAGTGGAGTAGTTACATGCATTGTTGATGACATAAAAGAGGCAAGTGAAGATGAAGATGTCAAACAGGTAAATTCTTATGAATCATGCGATGTTGTCTTTGATATGAGTTTAAAAGATATTAATGATGGTTTGCATGAGGATCTTGTTCGTGATGTATGGTATGCAAAGGAAGATTGGTATGGTGTTGTTGGGTTTATTACAGGTGTGATTAATTCAATAAGATTAGATGAAGATGAGAGTTATACTTGGATAGAGTTGATTGCAAAGGAGAAATTTCAGCAACAGACACTTGTTCCAGCTAGGTGTTGGAAAAGAAGAAAGAAGGAAATATATCAGCATCGGATAGTTGTTACAGCTATGTGTTGGAGGAAGAGGAAAAAAATCTATCAACAGTGGCTACTTCATTTTGTGAATCCATATTCACAAAATTTTTCCTACCATGGGAGTCGGATGCAGGAGCATCATGCATCAGTAAAAAAAAAATGTGGAAGATTTGTATGTTGGTTTTCTTGTCCCTATTGAGGTGGAAGCTTGTGGTGAAGATGAAGATGGTGGTATATCATTCTTTTGGCATCAAAGTGTGGGACACACTTTTCTATCTACCAAGGGAGTCTAATGCAGGAGCATCTTGCATGGGAAAATTAAATTATTAGAAAAAAAAAAAAAGAGGAAAAAAAAAATGTGGAGTAGAGAGAAAGTGACGAAAATAGAAGGAAAAATAATAAAAAATAAAATAATGGAAAAAGGAGAAAAGAGGAATTTCTATTTTCAAGGTGCATGGGTGGCATAAATAGATAATGATAAAAATAGTTGTCATTCCATTAATCGAGGTGTGTAGGTGGCATTTTAGAAGTTTGTGGAAAGATCCTTAAATCATGTATTTAATATTTTTTGGGTGCTTAGTTGTATTTGGGTGGGAATTTAATATTTATTTAAAGGTAGTTGTATTTACCTTTTATCCCACATTGGTTGTGTTTGTAATGTCTTGGGTTAGAAGTGCCTATTTAAGCAAGGCTTATTATCATTTGTAATCAAGTTCAAGAAATGGAAGCTCTTCTAAAGGAAGTTCAAGAAATAGAAGTTCTTGCATTGTAAGCTCTTCAAATGTAATCTCTTCTAATGGATTTCATGTATTAATGGATGTTTTATGAAGCATTTTTGTCATCTCTCTATCTCCATCTTGTTGCATTTTTTTCGTTGTGAGTTGGTACATGTGGTGTGGCCCATCATCAGTGGTATCAAAGCGGGAGTTCCTGAGTGTACAAGCAGATCGCCGAAGTGTGAGGCAGTTTGTACCAGGACCTTGATTGGATGAAGTTTATCAGTGTGGGAGTTCCTGAGCGTGCAGATAAATCATCGAACGTGAGGCAGTTTGCACCAGGACCTTGAGTTGGGTGAAGTTTTTCAAAAAGTTCTTGATTGTATAGACAGATCGCCGACTGTGAGGTAGTTTGCACAAGGTTCTTGTGTTGCACTAGATTTGTCTACTAAAGACTAGATTATGGAGAAGAGAAAGAAGAAGATTACTTTTGTGATTGGATGGATTCTAAGGATTCCTAGACTTGAGAAATTTAGAGCAAGAAATCAACAATCATTGCTAGTTGATTTGCAGAAGCAAGTGAATGAATTAGAAGCTGAGTTGCAGCAATGAAGAGAACATTACCAGAAAAGAGACGTTAATAAGAAAGATGATCAAGTGGAAGAGCAAGCGGATGAAGAGAAAATTATTTGCGAACCAAAAGTTGAAGAAGATGAAAGAGAAGAGGAAGAGCATGACGATAACCAGATTTGTATGCCAAAAGTAGATGAAGGTGATTGGAAGACTAAAACAACAGAGGAAGAGTATAGTGCCTTAGTTAGAGATCAAGCAAGTGGAGTAGTTACATGCATTATTGACGACATAAAAGAGGCAAGCAAAGATGAAGATTTCAAACAGGTAAATTCTTATGAATCATGGGATGTTGTCTTTGATATGAGTTTAAAAGGTATTAATGATGGTTTGCATGAGGATCTTGTTTGTGATGTATGGTATGCAAAGGAAGATTGGTATGGCGTTGTTGGGTTTATGACAGGTGTGATTAATTCAATAAGATTAGATGAAGATGAGAGTTATACTTGAATAGAGTTCATTGCGAAGGAGAAATTTCAGCAACAGACACTTGTTCCAGCTAGGTGTTGGAAAAGAAGAAAGAAGGAAATATATCGGCATCGGATAGTTGTTCTAGCTATGTGTTGGAGGAAGAAGAAAAAAATCTATCAACAGTGGCTACTTCATTTTGTGAATCCATATTCACAAAATTTTTCCTACCATGGGAGTCGGATGCAGGAGCATCATGCATCAGCAAAAAAAAAATGTGGAAGATTTGTGTGTTGGTTTTCTTGTCCTTATTGAGGTGGAAGCTTGTGGTGAAGATGAAGATGGTGGTATATCATTCTTTTGGCATCAAAGTGTGGGACACACTTTTCTATCTACCAAGGGAGTCTAATGCAGGAGCATCTTGCATGGGAAAATTAAAAAAAAGGAAAAAAAAATAAAAAATTGTGGAGGAGATAGAAAGTGACGAAAATAGAAGGAAAAATAATAAAAAATAAAATAAGGGAAAAAGGAGAAAAGAGGAATTTCTATTTTCAAGGTGCATGGGTGGCATAAATAGAAAATAATAAAAATAGTTGTCATTCCATTAATCGAGGTGTGTAGGTGGCATTTTAGAAGCTTGTCGAAAGATCCTTAAATCATGTATTTACTATGTTTTGGGTGCTTAGTTCTATTTGGGTGGGAATTTAATATTTATTTAAAGGTAGTTGTATTTACCTTTTATCCCACATTGGTTGTGTTTGTAATTTCTTGGGTTAGAAGTGCCTATTTAAGCAAGGCTTATTATCATTTGTAATCAAGTTCAAGAAATGGAAGCTCTTCTAAAGGAAGTTCGAGAAATAGAAGTTCTTGCATTGTAAGCTCTTCAAATGTAATTTCTTCTAATGGATTTCAAGTATTAATGGATGCTTTATTAAGCAATTTTGTCATCTCTCTATCTCCATCTTGTTGCATTTTTTTGGTTGTGAGTTGGTACGGGTGGTGTGGCCCGTCATTAGGATATGTCAACCACATTCTATAGGATTGATGGTACCAAGTTGTGTGTGACCTCTTGTGAAGACCACCTAAAAAATATTCATATTGTGAACAAGGATACATTGTTTATCCCAATGAGCCATATATTGTTGGCACAAACCAATTGGTCTTAGCCATCTTTTGTCATCCAACCGTTTCCTAGAAAGGAAGCTATCCATGATAAAAAAATTCTTAGTGTTTCAACAATACACCATTAATATTGCGACTGACTCCTATTATACATTTATGAAGTATTTCTTATAAATTAATAGAGTGGGGTTATGTTCAGTAGAGCCCTTATTTGAGTTTCTTATTTGTTTGAGTCTCCTTTGTGCTTTCTTTTTAACTTGGTATCAGAGTAGTTTAGTTTATTTAACTTAGTATTCGAGAAATCAGTAATTTTTATTTTGGTATCAGAGCTAAAGATGGTAATGGAGTATTCTAGAGGTAGAAGATCCATTTTTATTTGTAGTTTGCAAAAGTTCCTATGATAATAATCATGTATGTAACTTTTTTGTGGAAGCTTATGGATGTGAAAAATATTGGACTAATGATGAAGAGTATCGAGAGGCAGATTCTCAGAACTTGTGGAAGAAATTAGGAGAAGTCTTGAAGTGATTTACCAATTTTTTTAATGTAGTGGTACATCATATTTTGTCTTCGATTTCTATTGTGTTCTCACATCATTCCCATAGAATGAACCAGTATGGAGGAGGTGTCAAATAATCTAAGAAACATGGGCTTTGAAATGTGCATTGTGAGGTGGGTAAAAATAATTAAAGTGAGAGATTGTAGGTTTCCTATAAAAATGAGAGAAGTTATGAAAAGAAGGAAGCTAAAGTTGAAGTATGTTTGAGTTAGTATTGTGTGAAGCTGTCAGTCATATATTAATGGTCTATAGAGCATCTTTATGCAAGTGGGAGTGCTAGAGAGTGTATACACAATTCTTGTGATCGAAAGGATCTCAAAACACTGTAAAGTGAATGAAGATCAAATTTAAGGTTGAAGTTGTTTGAGAGATGTGATTCATTGTTTAATTTTTGTGAAAAAGGTGGGATTCAAATTAGTTTGTTAAATGTAATGCCCACTCGTAGTTTTCTTTATATTATATATTTTGAACTCTTTTAGGCCTATTTCATACATGTGTTAGTTTCAAAGATATATGGTATGATGTTATTTCATGACTTTAAAATATCATTTATGATTACATAGTTGATAATATTTCACATGTTATCTAATGATTATGATTACTTACATGTTAATGTTTCTTTAATGATTCTTAGTTTGTATATGTGATTGCTTTCATAATGATGTCAAATGATATGCCTTTTATGATGATTTATTTCCATTTGTAGTAATGCATTGTTATATCTAAGCATTTGATGAGTTGACTCATGATTCATTTTTGTACTTACCCCATACTTGCATGTGTATCATGCGCATGTCTATTTTAATTTTTTGTCTGACATGTCTGATGTGGTTAAGGGAGGGAGTCGTAGTCACCTGCTAATCAAGATCTATAGGATATACCAATCCCTATCATTGCTTGTCTAGTTTAGTTATATATTTGCATATGCATATGCTCATCTTTTATGCTAGTTGTAGGTAGTGGGCATTGATTGCCAAGATGAGCTTGCCTTATCACAATAACTATGGAAAGATAATAATCAGGTCCAATCCCAGCCATAGCCTAAACACTAGTCCTAGAAGGAGGAATCATTTGACTCTAAACACCTTTTTAAACCTACAAGTTTGTCTTTGCATGTGTTGTTTGAGTTTGGGTTTTGAATGGTTTTTCTTATGTGGATTTGAATATGTTATTTATTTGGTAAAATGGTTAATTTTGACATTTAGAACAATCACATAATACAAAAATTATTAAATATTATTTAAATAAAAGAAAGAATTATAATATCAGGATATTTAATTAATTAAATACTTTTTTTATTTAAAAAACTTAATTTAAAAAGTCTAAATGTGAATGTTGAAAAAAGGATAAATTAAAATATTAGAGACTAAATATTGATTTATTGTGAATATTTAATCAATGGTAATAAAATTAGAGTTGCACATAATTAGTGGGCTTTAATTATTATTAATGATTAAACTAATTATACGCAATTTAATTACACATTAATTAATAAAATTAAAATAAGAGTTTTGAGTGGGAAATAAGTTATTTAAATTTAAATTTTATTTTATTATAAAAGGATAAATCTATTTTGTGAGAAGAAAGTAAATAAATAAAGAATATTTATTTGTTTAATATTAAAAGAAAGAAAAAAATAAAGAAAGAAATTATGTATTTCTTTTCTTAAATAACTAAAGTGATTTTATTTATTTTTTAAAATATAATATAACAAAGAAAAACTATCATTTCATTTTAGTTGAGTTACCTTCTTTTATAAGTTTACTCATTTTAGAAACTTTAGTATGTATACATACATACATACTTACATATATATATGTATGTAGATTTGTATATGTATATGTGTATGTATATATGTATGTGTATATCATATATATATATATATACACACACACACACACACACACACACATATGCATATATATATATATATATATATATATATATATATATATATATATATATATATATATATATATATATATATATATATATATATGTATGTATGTATGTATATATATACATACATATATGATATATATATATATACATATGTATATCATATATGTATATACATACATATATGACATATATATATATACATACATATATGACATATATATATATATATATATATACATATATATATATATATATATATATATATATATATATATATATATACACACACACACACATATATATGATATACACATACATATATACATACACATATACATATACATATCTACATACATACATACATAGACACACACACACACAGACACACACACATAACTTAAAGGTTATTATGGTAATTTTGAATGGGAAGATTTTTGCAGAACAATTAGATAATTTAAAGTACTTTGATTTTAGAAGACAAGTTACAAGTTATGCATTCGGATTTTGAAGTAAAAGTTTTTTTCAAAGCTTGGATATGAAGTCTACAATTGGGTTTTCTTCTTCTTTTTAACAAATCAACTTGGTGTTTGAAGGTAGGGGTTTTCAAATTTCTTTGCAAATTCTATTGGAAACATTGTATTCTCTATGTGTCCTTGATTATGAATAAATTTGTTTGCAATTATTTGTGTGTCAATTTGAGGGTTTAAAATGTGATTTTTTTATATATTTTATTTAATATATTTTATAAATAATGTAATGATACTTTTAGAGACCCATTTGGATTTTATTTAACATATATAAAAATCATATATGATTGTGTTTGTACAAACATGTCAAATATTGACTCTCATGCTAAAACTAGACCTATTTGAGCTTGATTTTTCAATTAGAGACACATGAACACTCACTCACGAATTTTGCAAAATATATACCTAGAAAAATATCTTCTTTTTTATTATAGATAATTCTATTATGGATACTTTTATTTATTTTCAGGAAAAACCAACAATTCAAACAAACGTTATGCTCTTTCTTCTAAAATGGTAACCTTCAAATCTGAATAGTGCTTCTAAGAAGATTCATATTTTACACCATTCAAATGAACTTTTCTTTAGGACTGACAATAATCAAATATATGTGAAATTGAATTATCTTTCAATCGATATAGGTTGTATATCCATATCATTCCATATGAGATTATAATGTTCATTTAAATTACTGACTGATTTATATAGAGAAAATGCATAAAAAACTCACTGTTATGAACTTTGAAAATGTATTATCTTTATTGTTAAATATTATTGATTTAAATAATAATATTAATTAATTCTAAACTTATTAGATAATTAACATACTAAATTTATCTATACTTATATACGCTTTATATAATCAAATAAAACTTTTGAAAACAACCTATTCCAAATCATTCAATGGAACCTTGTATTATTTGATGTGTGCTTATTTGATGTTTTGCAGAATTTGTTTTGTGATGGGTTTCAAAAAATTTAATGTGATGTTTTATATTATGATGGTTTTTATGTGAACTATTTAGCTAGCCAAACTAGGATGTGCAAGGAAGGCGTCTTTTAAGATTTTTTTTATGATGGTTATTTGACTAGATGTCAAGATGTACTTTATGATTCAAAATTGAGGCTTATGTTTATGAGATTTATTTGGTGAGAATATATGATGGCTTGGGTCTTGAGAACCAAATTATTTTTGGGTTTCGTATTAAGGAACTGAGTTATATCATTATGGGTGTTGTGGTATCGGACACAATTGTGGTTTATGTGATTAGGGGAGGTTGTCTAGATACATGTCTTTGGGAGTGGATTGCAATAGGGGTCTGGGACCTAGAATGGTCAGTGCTAGGGTAACCTATTGTAAGTTGTGAAATAAGTGATCACATAGTAATTAAAATATCTTGCTTAGAGCTTTTCTTTGAGATACATTAAAAAGATAAGTTAGGAATGTGCCTCACCCATGCCTTGAGTGCTTGTACACACTAAGGATGGGAATGGAATGATACCTAGTAAGAGGTAGTACTCATTTTCTTTAGCTTCATGAGAGGGTATTCTAGTTCTACATGTGTCACATTGAGGGTTAGGGGTCCAGGGTGACCAATCCAATGTAACTCAACACTTAAGAGTCTAGGGTCTAATGAGAGACTAGTCTAGGGTAACTCAACTTTTAAGGGTCCAAGGTCTAATGTTAGACCAGTCCAGGGTAACTCAAATAGTAAGACCATGTGATCACACTCCCTAGTATGTAGCCTGAGTCTCCTCCATAGATTTTGTATTTACCTCTTATGGTGCAATTATTGGTGGTGTACTTATTTTTGGATGTATTTATTGTTCGTGTTTACTTTCATTGATGGTGATTGGTGATTCATGGTGATTGTACTTAATATATAATTTTGGTATATGTATGTTGACTTGGTACGTGGTGTTGGTATTGGATGAGTGTTCTTTCAACTTTGGTTATCTTTTCTTCTTGAGTAGTTTGTGTTATCCTTGAGGTATATTTGGCTATTAGGATTCCTTGCCTAGTAATATTTTATGGATTGACTAGTTGTATGTGGATCAGTCATTATCTTTCCTGCATGGTGGGAGTGGAAGCCTAACTAGTTAACCATGTGGTCAAGAGGTAGTGATGTCTTACCACTTGGGTCCCCCTCATATTTATAGATGTTGGAAGGTCAATGATGTAGTTTTACCTTTATCATTCTTATCCCTATCTTGGAGACTTCTATTCAATTGATGTATTTATATGTTATCATGTATCTTGTATTTTGATGTACTTGAATCTATTCTTACATACCCTGCGACATGTGTAATGGATGCTATATTTCATGAGATATATTTAATTGTATCTGTTGTATTCATGCATTTTCTTATAAGATTAATATATTATGTTTTATTGATTATGGACATTGTGCTTAACACTTAAATAATTAATAAATAAAAACTTAAATGTGACTCAATGTGAAGGAACCCTTGGGGAAAAAAATCTACATTGTAATTGAATGTGAAAATGTTGTGTTTGTGTATATTGCTTCCACATTGTTACTTTTATGTTGTATAATTTTTTTACATAAAAATAGTCTAGTAAAATTTGTAATTTCCTGAGTGGGGGTGCTACAATAGATGTATTTTTAAAACCTTTTTAAAGGTTGTGAATGGATCATGGATGAGTATCTTGAATTATAGATATTAGTTGGGAAAGTTAGTTGTGATTGCACCAAGTGAAAATAGTTTGGATTACTAGTGAAATGGTGGGCTACATATTGTTGTCATGGTACAAGGTCTATTTGGAATGTGTTTTCCAATTTGGGTTAAAAGTGTTTCATTTGACTATAAGTGAGTTTGGTTAATTGTAAAGGCCATGTGAGTATCAAAAGTGGTCTTTTAATATCACTCGACCGGGTGATGAAGATTGAGTTAGTGAATATTTTTTAATTGACAACATGAATGTATGTGATGCATTATTGGTTGTGCCTGATACACCAAAGGTTTTCTGTTTGACATATTAATGAACCACGTATCAGAAAAGGATTCCTATATAACTAGAAAGTACATTGACTGGGAATCCATGTATCTCGATAGAAGGATTTATTTCTATATGGTGTCAATAATTAGTTTTGATGCAGATAAAGAAGGATAAATGCCCAAAGTGATGATAGTTTTCCCATAGTGATAGTTTGTGCACAATATGTGCTTGGTTTGTGGTGAGCCAAAACCATTTTAGTGTGAATTTTGTGGTGATCTTTAAATCACTTATTTGATATTTGTAGAGTTTGTGGGGAGATTGAAACCACATCAAAGCATTGGTCATGGATAATCCATAAAATGATACAATGATTATGATGCTAGGGAAACAATATGAATGATTTTATTTGATAAGTGATTATAAATGGACACCTAACAAGACTTTAGGCCAATACCCTTCCCCTCTCAATTATGGAGGGATATCCAAAAAAAATGGATTATTAATTAATGGGGGGATGTGAACAAGGATAAATTAATTATCCCAATGGGTCATTTATTATCAACACAAACCAATTGGCCTTAGCCATCTTCTATTGTCCAAGCATTGGTCAACAAACCCATCGTCCATGATAAACATATTCTTACTATTTCAACTATCCACCATTAATATTGCAACTACTTTCTACTATACATCTATGATGTATTTTAGGTTATAAATTAATAGATTGGGCCCATGTTTAGTAGAGCCCTTTTTTTGGTTTTTTTATTTGTTTGTTTCTACTTTGTACCTAATTTTCATGTTAGTATCATAGAAATTTAGTGTATTTATTTTTGTATCAGAGAAATTAGTGTTTTTAACTTGTACATGTTCACATTAATGTGTAGTTATAATGAGAGATATCAACTACCTATTAATTATTATGCACAGAAAAAAATGAAAAAATCAACAAACTAAAATATTAAAAGATTTTTTCAAAAAAATAGAATTTGATTAAGTATATGCAAGGGAGTAAGTTTAGTTTAAAAGATAGAGTTAAGATAAATTTTGTAAAAAAAATAGAAAAGAAAATCCACAGATGCATTACTACATAAATAATTAATTATTTTGCATAAAAATATTGTGAAAAATGCATGGTCAAGTCATAAACTACAAATATGATCATCTGATAATTAAATTTCTTATCAATATGATATATAATGATTTTGTGATACTTAATCCTCAAGATTTTAATATTTGATAAATCTTGGTTTTTGAAAAGTTTTAAGCAATATTTGATACTAAATGTGTAAATCTTATAAATACTAAAATAAAAATTGAATGACACATAATCTAATTAGTAAAGGAAAATAAGGTGACATATATAACTTTAATAGAAGCAAATTCTGTGAATGTCCACAAGGAAAAAGTAGCTCTTTAATTTCTACAACAAAATAATTAAGTGAATTACCATCCTAGAGTGAATCTTATTCCATATTATTGTATAGAAGGTTAATATGCAAAAATAAGTGATAAGGAACTACAAATAAAGCCAAACCAAGGATTCCAACATAAATAAACCTCAAAAAGCAATCACCAAGAATGAAGGATAGTAATGGGCACAATCCACTTTTAAAAAAAGATATTGTCATAAAAATAGTCTCCGTGCAAGCAATAAATAATAACTCAAAAAATTGGCATATTAAGTGGACTTTTTCTCCCAAATCTAGGAAAAGGTGTCACCATATCATGAGAAGTCAAGATCTGCCAACTCAATGCTCTTGACAATAAGTTCCTTAAAAAATGCCATTTTTGTCAAATCATAGTTCTAAGTTTGAACTTTTCTTTGAAAATGACTAAATATGTCCAAAAATTCTTTCTACTAATGAAGCTTTGCAGATTTCACTTACTAATTAGAATTTTAACTATTAGTTTCAATCAACCATATAGAATAACTTTCAACACTAAATGCCCCAACACTTACCAACTCACAATCATGCTCAAGGTAAATCTATACCATTACATACACAAATGTTTTAGGTCGAAAGGAAATGCAATATTCCATTAGTGGGTCTTAATCTATCCACCACTAAGAACTAGCCACAAAAAGCACAAATACAAAGAAAACTTGTCAAATAATTAAACCTAGATGATGTCCATTGGTGAAATAGAAACTAGATAACTAGTCACCAATTAGTCAATCATATCAAGTAATCACTAGCTTCATACATTTACAATATTTCATATCTACACAAACACAAAAGCATGGTACCTAATGCACTTTCTATGATTAGATTCTATTTTTTCAATCCCAATAAAGTATGGAGTGAACTATCTTGAGAAATTTTTTAGAAAGATCATGCATAAATACAATATAAAAATAGAATTACAAATTAATCTAATAAAAATACATTAAATTCAAAGATAACATTACCATATGTAATATCAATAAAAAAAATTCTACCAATTTAGCTCAAATGTTTAAAAAAGACTAAAGAACTAAACGAATTGACAAAGTGCCATAATAAGTAACCATGACTCCTATACTATAGAATTAGTTAACATTCAATAAAAAACTAATCTCAAAAGTTAACTAATGATGATAGTACTAAATTTTTTAAAATGATCACATAATATTGTTTGTATGAGTAGATAACCCTTGAAAATGTAGAATAAATGACTCTCAAAGTATATGATGCTCCCTAAGATGTATGCTACAATTTGATGGCAAGAGGAATGAAAAATAACTGCCTGGAAAATATCAATTGCTTCATCGAGGATATAATGAAATATAGTGGGGTGAACCCACAATAGTGGGTTACACTTTTTCAGAGGAACACTAGTAAATTTAGGCTTAATTTGCGATGCAAAAAGGTCTCAATTTTGACAAGAGTACGTCGCTCAAGTGACCAAAGTCGTCGCCACACAAATTTGGTCAGTTTTTTGCCACATTCATTTCGCATTGGAATTTCGACTACATAAATGTGGATTTACTGACACAAATTTCGTCGAGTACTCTAGTCAACATAAACTATAATTTTCTCAATTTCGACGTAAACTTGCCCAATTTTTCGTCCAAATTCTGACCAAAGACGCTAGGCTTTCGACACCGGTGCTATACTCGCGACCTAAAAGGTTGCCAGTTTGGTGTCTCAATTGTGACAAATATTGGTCGCAAGTGAGACCAAAATGTGTCACAATTGAGATGCGCTATCCCATTTTTTTTGAAAGGTTTGATCTCATAGGAGTCTTCAAAACTACACAAAACTTGATTATAAAGCATAATTGCTTGATGCATGAGAGTTAAGGTATCATGCACATTTCTTCCTCCACACCATTGTTTCATTTGTCAAATGATTTATTTTATACAAAACAATGGGAATGAGGAAGAAATGTGCACGATATCATGTTTCCACCGAGCAATTATGCTTTACAACTCAAATTTTGTGGAGTTTAGAAGGCTCCTATGATAGCAAAGGCTTTGCAATAATTGGCATAGCGCATCTAAATTTTGGTTCCTGCAGGGAAGAATAAAATTAGGAAATAATTATTTATTAGGAATGAAAGCCAATAATTTCATCTATTTTTCAAACAGATAAACGTGACAAAAAAACTTACAGTCCCAATCACATCATCATAAGAGCACATATATAACTATAACTATAACTGTCTAAAACCAACATAATTTACAAATATCCACAATTCAAATATTATCCCTTGATGTTTTCTTTAATAATGCTCCAATGCCTTAGGGCATTCAGTTAGAAACTTCAAAATTAATGCTATCAAGTTAGATGTCATTTCATAGCCACCAAGGATAAGGTCCATAATAAGATTCAATATCTCGTCATCCATAATGTATATTAATGCTATCAAGTTAGTTTTTATATTAATAAGATTCAATATCTCTTCATCAATATACCTCTGGTTCTCGATGGAGATGTGCTCCAATCAATAGGAAACATCATCATGAAGCAGGAGGTGAGGTTGAAGGATTTTATGGAGGCATTCCGAAGTTAATTATAGAGGAAGAGATTTTAGCCTGGAAGAAGTTGTGGCCAAAAGAATCACTAGAATGATTGATTGTTACATTAGAATTATCTTCATTTAACATTAAAGTTGCATGCATATTGGAATGGCTGACATCATCGTTAAGTGAATTTGATGATAGCACATTTGTTTAGGATATAAATAGAGAATGTCAAGAGTGTTGTTGACAACTTTTGTATTTCTTTTGGCTTTTTCATGTTGGTTAGTCTACTAACCCTAACTCATCTCATCTAGGTCATATCAAATCTTGACAAAGGCTAGTTTGTAAAAGTAGTTAAAATAACTTGTTAGTAATACAATTATCTTCATAAGGAGGTGTAATTTGCATTCTCAGTACAACACTCACCCAAATATGCTTTCAAAAGGTATTTAAACAACAATTAGATCTTGACAAAATTAGATATGAAACTGGAAATGATAATCAGGTCATGTACCTCTTCTTCATCTCGTTTGTGTTTGTTTTCCTTAACCTTTTCATGAAGATTTGCAATGTACTTATCAGATATCTCCCGAGAGAAGCTTTCATCACTAATTGCCCTGAATATTCATATCCAATATATTTATAGCTACTACTAGTGTAAGGTACATGATAACTACCTTTAATTACTCACAATAAGATTAATTCCTGATAGTGGCTCTTTTACCTATATGCTTCCGCATCTTTGAGAAAAGGTATTCAATCATCCCATTCTGAGGAAGCAACAATTTCCTGAAATGGAAAAACAATATATAACTAATTTATCGTTACATAGATAGAAATTCTTTTATGATAAGAATAGAAATTCATTCATTTTCAAGATTTTTAATGTACAAAACTCTGTGAAATTTTACTTCAGGTGTAAAAGTAGTGGAGGAAAAAGAGACCGCATTAGAAGGATTTTTTCCAAAATGAATAATGTAAACCTTTAGAGAATAAAGCAAAGCTGTGAAATCATCTGCCAACCTTTCCCTCCTTTTTTCTTCTTTCTCTTCCTTTTCCTTTACTTTTTCAATCACTTCTTCAAACACAAGTTGCAAGAAATACACAGGATGTCAGTAAGACCTAACAAAATCATATATGTCAAAACAACTTGCATTACTTTCAACATTTGCAATTGTTTCAGTTTAACCTAATAAAAATCCATTATCCACTACTAAGAACAGACTAATGCATTTGTGATAGCGATTCACTTCCAGCAACTACTTACCAGTGCAAATGAGTCAAAACATAATATAGCTGATGCAATGATCGAATCAGTTAGGAACTAGAGTCATGTGGAACATAAGGATAAGATCCTTGTTTGTATAAATAGTAGTTACTAGGAACATAACAATATGTGGCAACATTTTTCAAAGGAAAATACCAAATACTTTTATTGTGAAGTCTTCTATAGCCGAGACAAAATATCTAAAAATGTATCCAGAACAAACCTCAAGAGTCCATGCTGATGTTACTGCGAGCTGAAATCATTACATCAAAAAGATTACAATATATTTTACATCCAATGGAAAATCTTAAAGCACAAAAGGCACACCTTTCGTAACTTCATAGCATCTTTTATGTTTGATTTGTCCTCCTAGTACTGCCAAAGATACATATTCAAAAAATGGTTACATCAAAGGAATCAAACATATATTGCCTTGAGTAATAATGATTGCAAGCCTGATTGTGAAAGTGCAATTAAATCCTGCAATAAAATCATTAAAATATATGCAACTTTCTTACCTGCTTTTTCATCCCTTCTACAACATCTTCAAACAAATCCTTGGGTGGTGAACCAGATGTATTTGAAGTAGGCTCTTTCCTTTAAGATCCTCCAGTTCTTTGCTTTATCAAAGAACTGGAGGATAATAAAGCGAAGAGCCTGCTTCAAATGAAGTGTGTCTTTGTTGTAAGCAGGCCAGTTGCTTTATGATCCTCCAGCAATCTTCGAAATTCATCCTGGTCTTTACGTTCTTTTTGGCCCAGTTCTTCCTGCATTTAAAAATATTCAAGTCATTCCAATATACAAAAATAAGACAGATGAAAACTATGGAAGCACACTACTCTCTCATTCTAAAGAACCTTTTGAATCATTTGTACTTCTTCCTCCTCCAAATCAGATATAACACGTCAAAATTTCAAGATGTTCTCAGGTCATTAGGTATGACAGCTTTTGGAAAGATAAGATGACCATAACCGAAGCTATTATCCACATAATCACAGCAAACTATTCATCAATCAAGATAAAAACCAAACAGCTTTCCAAACACAGGCATTTCACAGCTATGCCATCTCCAGCGCACCTTCCAAATTCGAGTACAACAATATGGGTTCTAAGATTACGCCAAAAGTAGGTCCAAAGAGAAAGTTAGATAAATTCGCAGGTTAACATATGTATTCAACACAAGATCACAATTTCCTACAGGCAAGACTTTAAGATAGAAAAAAAGAATGTGAATTTGAGATTTGCTGGGATACCTTGCAAAGTCATTACAATTTCAAAGATTCATGACTTCAGAATTCATAAAAGAAATGTAATAATGTTTTAAGGAAGATCAATTCGGGTTATAAAACCCAAGCATGAAATTGAGGAATAGGACAAAGAATGAAATGTCATTAGTTTATCAATCTAATTTCGTGTTCATGTTTTTTGCTCACCATAACCTTCCTACCCATCTCAAATATTATAATGTGAGCAAATGTCAAAAACTCACCTTGGTTGAGCAACTTGTCCACCCTTTTGATTCCCTCCACTGTTGAAAGAACTAAAATATGTCAACAAATTAAGTGTTAGTGAAACTACTTGAACAAATGAAAGGGAAAAGTTAACAAATTTTGTACAATCTAAGGGATTTATTGTGAATTAAGTAGACTTCGAGATTGTTTGATTTCTAACATATGATAATAGATCACACTATTGAAACATTGATATAACAAGCATACAATATATTGAAAAATAACAACAAAAAGGATTACATATTGTAAAAACAATAATATGTACCAAAGATGCAAGGGGTGAGGATGCCATCTCCTATAACCATACAAGTCCCCACAACGGCTAGTATTAACAAACATCTCTTGGCAAAGTTACTTTGTTCAAGAGCTTCCTTTATCCTAATGGCTCTATTGGGTTGTCTACCTGCAACTTCAAGTGCATATGAGGAGAGTTTCCTATCTTCTTCCTGGTGATTGGGTATCATGCTGACATTTGCATGGCGGCAAATCAAAGAATAAAGAGAAAACATTCCACCTGCAAAAGAAACCATCCCTTTAAACTTAGAACACATGTTTTCACATCAAAAAGATCAAACTTTGACCTAAAAACAAAGTGAAACTAGAGCTATTATAATCTTACCATCTCCATTATCATTGGCCCACAATACAATGAAGACGTATTTGATGAGGGGCAAAAGAGTGAGAGAATATATGATCAAAGATAAAGCCCCAAGAACGTCATCAGGATGTTTGATGCCATCAAGAAAAGTACTCGCATACACATAAAGTGGTGATGTTCCTATGTCCCCATAAACCACACCAATACTCTGAAATGCCAATTGCACAACTGCAACCATGCTCAACATCTGAGAAATAGGATTTGTCATAAAGCGATGTTAGAATAGTTACTAAAATGGTCATAAATTATGTTGTTATAGTAAAAGAATACTTTAACTTAAGAGAAAAAAACTATACAATATTAAAACATGATATCGTGCTTTAAAAACTAAAAAGCTACCTGTAACGAAGAACTTCATTTCGACTTGCTAATTGGTTGTCACTATTAACTATAAGCTTATCTTTAAAGTTTGAGCTTCACTTGGTTTCGAGAATAGTTAAATATTCTCTACTTAACAGGGCCAACCACATGAAGGTGGAAGCTCATTTGGCCCCTCCGCCCCCCCACTAACATCACTCTAAATTCCCCATTAACATTTAATAACATTCAATTCATCCATTTTTGAAATAGAACATTCAATCATTATAATCACATGATAAAATTCATTAACACATAAAATTCATAAACACATAAAATTCATAAACACACAACATTCATGAATAATTCATTAACACGCATCATTCAAGAGTAAGTCATTCATGAATAATTCATTAACACAATATTCATTAACAATATTCAAGAGTAAGTCATTCATGAATAATCATCTCTTTTTTTCTTTCTTTCCGTTTCTTTTTTTCATAAAATTTCTAAGAGGAATATCAATGTCCTCGTTAGGATCCCCCTCCTCTACTGGTTCTAACACATGTCTCCTCCTCATCTATTCAGGAACACCATGAGGTCGCTGCACCAAAGGGGGGTCCATTGGAATAACAAGTACTTCATGAGGTTAAATTCCCACCATTTTATATTAGTGAATTACGAGTTTTTATTTAAGTAAAAGAACTATAAATCAAAAAATTAATTTAAAAGAACAAAACATAGATTTTCTTTACCTGAATGTGCCACATGATCTACCTGTTGATCAGTCTGAACATCCTCTGGCACTCGTTCAGCATGACATGATTCTATATCCTTAACACAAAAAGGTTATACCAGGTTCAATTAAAGATGTTAAATTGTATTAATAATTACATAATTAGTTTTAAATAACAAATGAGCACCTCCATCGATGGTACGATGCACATCAGGGGCTTCATGATGTTGCGTATGATCTATGTCAGGATTAACAGGCTGCATTGCAATGCCATGCAGATTATTATCAAATAAATTATTGCTCAAGTATTCAATTTCTAATATATTTTTTGGCATATTTACCTGTGCACATGATGTAGGAGACTATTCGGTTGGGGCAATGGAAGCTTGTCGTAAGCGTTCAGCCACCGCTACATAGCCTTGCTTGAAGGCAATTTTTTTGTGTTCTTCTGTGGCCTCCAGATTAAAATCAATGCCCTGCATTTTTTTATTAATTAACAAAATTATTTTCATTTTATAAATAATTTTTCTTTGCAATTCATATATTTCTACTTACAACACGTGCTTTAATTTTCAAATATCCCCCAGAACCAAGTTTGTGCTGCCCAACCTTTTCTAGCCTCACCTTTGTTGCCTTTGATGTGTCCTGCAACCTATGAAAAGTTTTAAATATGTTAGATGATATAAAGAGAATACTAGAATCATTGTGGAAAAATTTACTTCACTTGGGTTTGATGTCTTTGGAGGAAAAAATGTGCCATATGTATGGGTTCGATTTCCTGGTCAAAATTCATGGGATATTTTTACTGAGATCCTTGAGAAAGCACATACAGTTACAACTCTAGGAAGTGGGTTTGGACCCGCAGGTGAAGGTTTTATAGGGGTGAGTGCCTTTGGTCATAGAGAGAACATATTAGAAGCTTCATTTGTCAATATATCTTCATTTGTCAATATATCTTATGTAGGATTTATGCCCAAATTGAGATTGAGATTTATAAGCAATTGTGTCAGCATATGAATTACATACCTTTCATATTTACCATAACAAAATTTAAATACCAAAATTGAGGATTATGCATGGTAGTATGTTGGATAAATAACTCCTATTTTAGGGATTTTGACAAAACAACATAGCGAGAAATATTGAATTCAAAAGGATGAGAATGTGAAGGAACAAGAGGTGCAAGTGAAGGTTCAAATCCCATGAAAATTCATTTGTACACACTATGAATTTTATTGTACATTATGTTGTATTTTAAGAGTGTTCCCCCAAGGTATATGTGTTGGCCTCGGTACTTTGTCTCTTTACTTTACTGATATATGTGTTTGACTTAGTCTACACACAAATATTTAACATGTTACCAAAGCTTATACACCTTTTGTGAGCTTGCAAAGAGCTAAGGAATGAAAGAGAAAGATTGGAAGCAGGGTGATATCAGGAGAAATCTCTTAATGAGTTTCCATCTTTACAGTTTCTATAGGAGAAAAAGCAGGGATTCCCTAAAAAGGATAATCTATTGGTTGGGTATAGACACATAATCCATGTGATCAAAGCTTTAGCAGAAACAAAAAATACTAAAAAAGAAGAATGGATTTTAGATGTGGTGGAAATGCTCAGTTTTAAATTCTTTAGGATTCTCATACTACACTGTTATCTGAAGATAGAGATTAGATTTTGTGATGCTTCACACTTAAATCTGATGTATAGTGTATGTGCACTTCTTTTTTGATATGCAACAAAGCACAAAATGGAATTGATGGCAGTATAAAATAACAATCACTAATGACAACATTATATACTGTTATCATAGTTAACAGAATACTATAGAATATGGGATTTGATATCTTCAATGATGGATTTCATCAGGATTTACATGCAGATTAAGTGCAGATTTGATGCACACATGACCCAAAAGAAAATAGGGGATAGGAAACTCAAGATAGCGAGCAATTATTGTAAAAGAAAGGGAAAGTCAACAAGCATAGTGGTCAAGGCGTTGCCTATTTTTATGACTCAAAATCTAACATGGTACATCATATCACAAGATTCGATTGTCACAACTTTGAGTAGGAATTTCTTAGTTGAATTAGAGTTTGAGTTCAGCGAAGATAAAATTTGAGAAAAGAACCCATAGGAGACATAGGCTCTAAAATTTGTCACTAAATATGAATAAAGGGCTTCATTTTGTTAATATATCTTATGTAGGATTTATGCCCAGATTGAGATTGAGATTTATAAGCAATTGTGTCAGCATATGACTTACATACCTTTCATCAATAGATAGATTAAATTGAGCTAGTTGAAATTGTTGATACTGAAGTTGAACCCTAAATTTTCTCATTAATGTACTAGTATTTAATACTATTGCATACCTTTTTGGATTTGCTGGTGCACTTTTTTCTGGCGGACGTTGCCCTTTCTCCTTTGCATCCAAAATGAACTCATTCCAGTCCCTCACTGAAACAAAGGGAGGACACTCGTACTTCGGGTTGTGGATGAGGCTCTTTCTATATGTGTCCCTCACAACCTTGAGATGTCTGGCAGCTTTTTATAACAATTTCTTACGATAAAAAATATTACTACCAAACTCATGCTCTATATCTTTGATGAGCCCATCTTTTAATTTTTGAGATTGGTAGTTCCACCTTTTAAGAAAAAACACAAAATTATTAGATATAGCTAGTATAAGAAAAGACTCGAATAAAAGGAAAAATGTTGAACCAATTAATGATATGAAAAAAAATTGTGGGATAAAATTAGTTCAGTTATGATGTACAGCAACCTAGTATGTATGGTGGGCCCGAATCTTTGCAGCATGAGGTCATAAAGCCTCCTATAAAATGTATCATTTCTTACAAAAAATGTCATGGGATAATTAATAGTAAAAACCATTAAAATGAATCATATGAAAGAAGACTCCCACTTTTGGTTCTCTATAGAAAAATTAGATAGTATCTTCTACTCAAAGCATGAAATTGCAATGTACCAAATTCCTAAACTAGAGAATTACTAGTATAGACAAAAGGTCATTGATAATTCTAATGATCCTACCAAACCCCTAATAAAAAGGAATTCTAGAATAATTAAACAACTTGCACAATACGACACACTAAAGGTCATGAGGCATCACTCGACATCAAAAGCCCTTGCATTCACCACTTCCTATCATATTTACATCTTACAAGAAAATCCTTATTACAATATAAAAAATAATTATTTAAAGTACCTAGAAGCTTAGGACATTTCAAAGGCATTAATTCATTATCGTCAATCAACAACGATTTCTCCATAGATCCCGTGCTAGAAACATGGGTAGCTCCAGGAAATGATGGTGAATTATCACCAATAGATGTACTATGATCTGCATTTGGCGGCATACCAGCCAGTGCATCTCCTACCACAAAAAAAACAATACACTATGTGATGCATCCCAAGATTAAAGTACATATTATCAACTCATAATTAACACAAAACCAAATATAGAAAAACAAGGATTTACTAGTTGGATGTCCCCTTGTTGCCGAAATTGTAGTCGGCAATCTCGTACGGGCATCCATCAACCTCGTAGGAGTCTCCTGCACTAGATGACTTGAACAATACATTGTTAGCAAAGACATTCTGAAATAATAAAAGTAAGAGTTAAGAAGTTTTGAATGTTCAAAATAAAAAATTCCTTCTAACTTGTCAACTAAAAGATTATTTTACCAGTGGCAGCCGAAACTCTGTTACTACTGCCCTCACCGCATTGTCCTTGACCACATTCTGGATCAATTCCCAAAAATTCCTGTATAACAAGAATTTAGTAGTTAAAGTTTCTTACAACTCTTTAAAAAAATTGCATCAATAAGGTATTTTTGCACATATTACATATTTTACTTCACAACATAAAAGATTATAAAATATAAATCTTTACTGAACTTTTTTTATAAATAAATATTCATTGGAGCTTACTTCATAACGCTGAGCTTGCGCTTTCAATTTTGATAGCCTCTTCCTCATCTCCTCGGGTTCCATATTTGCCTCATCCAAAATTTTCATTGCTTCTAAATTAATTTGCCTAATTTTTTTTTTCAACATTTTTATAAAATTGGGAGTATCAGCAATATTGGCCTCATTACAATGCATAGCTAGTGGCTCGGTGGTCACTGCTACTACTTTACCCTTATCCTGAACATCAAATTGTGAGAGGAATATCAGTAAAACTATCATAAAAACTCAAAAATTGTAAATAAAATGACGTAATAATATAACATTTTTCAACTATCTAATTTGTACAATTTCAAAAAGGTTTACCCTTGCTGAAGAAGGGGTGGGAGTAGCATCCTACTGACCTCTATCATCTGTCGGATCCATATCATCCTGTCACAAAAATTAAACATAAAAAATTCAACTAACTGAAAGCAATAGACAACAAAAAAAAACTTATTAACAAAATGGTAAATAGTACTTACAGCCCTCATGATAGTAACATTGTTTGTATATATGCGATTTAAATGGTAATCAATTAGTAGTTCTTCCCCTACACTTATTGATTTTATTGCACAAACAAAAACTTCATTCCCCTCACGCACCTCAAATATGCAATTGGGTTGCTTACTAGTTGAAGCAGGTCGCATACTATTTATAAAACCTACAATATTACTTATTGCTTTTGGTCTCCCATCAATGTACATAGAAAATCTTTTACTTTGATCAGTTTCTTTCCGTTGTATATAATTAGTTGATACCCCATACCTACGCATACTTTTTTTATATTGAACAATCCGCATCCAATCATTGTAATTGTAACATGGACCGACATACTTGAACAATTCGACAACTTTGTTGTAACATACCTTTATCCCATCCATGGAAAATAGGCCCAAACCATGTAATGAGGATGGAGCAATGCGATATATCCTCTCATTAACACAAAAATCTATGTTAATTGGAGGTAGCTCATTGGGTATCCATTCTTTCTCAATGCGTGAGTACCGAAAGGGCACCTTGATGTCGCCTTTGGTCTCATCATCATAAGAACATGACCCCCCATTAGCAAGGAAAAATTGCATGCGTTTATCAAATTTTTTTCTATTCTTTTGACCTCTAGTTGATCTCCCTCTTTTAGCCATACTACATGTAGAACTTTCATCTACCATTTCCTCATTTCCCTCATTCGATGTAGATAGATCTAACAAGTACCCATTTGGTGGGTCTTGCAATCCATCAAATGGAAAGTGAAAGTGACATATATAAAATGTAGTAAGTTGAAAGTGATTATACAATTATATTTCTATACAGACCTTCTTTGTCTATATATACATTATATGATTATATAATGTCTATTTATAACATACGTGCTCAATGATAAACAAGAAGAATATAAGAAAATTATGTCTATTTATTGACTTATACCTAGTGATCCATGTCACTGTGCACAATCCACGCCAAACGGGTCAAATCTCCTATAGTCAATTGACTTTTTGCAAAAAGGGTGACAATCAGACACAATATAAACATTGGTAATTATAAATAACCTATGGTGTAATCATTAGAAATGAACAGAATAAATATGTAATCAAATTTCCTGAATATGTTAATCATTTACCTTAAGTTAGCTAAAAATTACATGATACAAGTTTTCTACAAATAACTTAGAAGACAACATGAACAATAGGCAACATCGCAAACATGTCAACAGAAGGGGTGATGATGTACCTGTAGTCAATTGACTGTTTGCAAAAAGGGTCATAATCAGACACAACATAAACATTGGTAACTATAAATAACATATGTTGTAATAATTAGAAATGAACACAATAAATATATAATCAAATTTCCTACATATGTTAATAATTTATCTTAAGTTCGCTAAAAATTACATGATACGTGTATGATACAAATAACTTAGAAGACAACATGAACAATATGCAACATTGTAAACATGAACAAATTTACCTTATATATGGAATGCAAGATCATCAACAAAAGGGATGATGACATTTGTAGTCATTGATTATCTTCGTTTTCTTCTTCTTCATCATCATCATCATCATCATCATCATCGCCATCATCACCATCATCATCGTCATCATCATCGCCATCATCATCGCCATCATCACCATCATCATCGCCATCATCACCATCACCGTCATCATCATCATTACCATCATCATCATCATCATCACCATCAACATCACCATCATCATCATCACCATCATCTTGATCTTCATCATCTGCTTCTTCATCATCTTCAATATCTTCTTCTTCCATAACATTATACTTTATCAGCCTTCCTCTTGGATCATGTCTAACAACAAATGAACAACCTTATTTATTTGGAACCTCTAAGTAAAACACTTGCTCACATTGGCTTGGAATAACATAGGGCTCATCTCCAACTGGCTCAAACAACCTTGTATTGATCATTGTAAATCCATTATCATGTTGAATAACCGTTCTATCTGGATCATTTTGATTTAGTTGTAACCTGTACCATTTGACAACAAATAGAACTACTTTGAAGGTGTTAAATTCACACTCAATTATATCATCCAAGATGCCATAGTATTGATTTTGAGATTGTTGAGGATGTATGTCGCTTCTAGATGATATATTGGTGACCTCAAAAACTACAGTTATCCCAGAATCACAAGTTTTCTTTGTGTCATCCAACCTTTTTATGTGGAATTTGTGGCCATGATAGTATATAGCTTTGTGGTGCTTGACCTGCAATTTTTGAAGTCCGCATAAATTATTTGCATCGTGAGTTGATACGAAACATACATCGAGTTATGATCATTAATAAATTTCTACGTACCTCTCCACCTCTTAAACCAGTTACTAGATCAACTACCATCGGCATAACATTGGAATTTCCATTACTATGAGCTTTTGTAACCGATGAACCAACACCTTCCCATGTTAACGAGCAACCATTTTTTTGACATCGTTCAATCCATTCTGTCATCCAATCAAGATTGTTCGCAATATACAAATGTATTGCATCCCACTCTTGACCACCTATTTCAAATAAATACGCCAATTAAAAATAACTTATATTGAAGATTTATATGAATTAATTAACTACAATAAAATCTTAGATTTACCTCTCACTTTCCTTGATCTACCTTTTCCCATCAAGTACTCCCCTTCAAATTTGTTAATTGAGTTGGGATCCCAAATACGATCTACATAGATGTTTGTTGCAAACTTAGGAAGATATTCAGTAATGTACACCATGGTCTTTTATACCATATATCCCTCCACCATGGAACCCTCGGGATGTGCTCTCTGGCGAACCAAGCCTTTCAAAAATTTCAAGTGCCTCTCAACCATCCACATTGACCTGGTTGGTACAGGTCCACACAATTCAATCTCCTCAACTTGATGTATGGGGTAGTGTTCTTGTGCATTGAAAAAACTTGGAGGTAGACACTTTTGCATTTCACACATCAGAAGAGGAATTTTTCTCTTCCAATATTTTATATCTTCTTTATTGATTTCTTTATATGACAACCACCTCATGTATTTTCCAAGATCATATATAACCTATTTGACATTGTTGGCAAAGTGGCGTGGGAGAGATAGAGGTAGAACATACTGCAATATTTGTAAAATGATCTTGTCAATATTTTATAAAAGAATGCAATTGAAACTACATGCAGTATATAAATATATAGTGAATACAAAATAAAATGAATTACTTTAATAAATGTATGCCAATCATGTGTTTTCAACCCTGGCCCAAATTCACTTTTATATTATATGACATTGTTTATGTTCGCAGTAAATCTTGTGGGAAATCGTATTTTTTTTATGACTTCTTTAATAGCATTGCTCTGCTGCTCTGACAATAACCAACTAAGGGCACTTGTATCAATCCGGTCTCCATTTTTATTTGGTCGAATACCATTTTTCATTGCATGGTTGGATTCTTCAATGTCACTACAAGTTTTCACAATTTGATCTTTGTCACGCCTTCCATCCAAGATTTTCCATAATGTCTCTGCTACATTCTTTCCAATATGCATAGAATCAAACAAATGCACAATTGGGAGTTGCTCATAGTATGGCAACCTAGTAAATTGTGTAGGATAAATTTTTAGTCCTTTCGGAAGTTGGAAATTGATGTCTTGACGACTTTCACAACCATCAATCACATCATCAGTAAAAAAAACACAATATCGAAATATAAATTTGAAACAAAAAGCATAAAATGGAATGACATTACCTTGACGATTTATTTTATTGTATGCCAACTTCCATAGGCGAGGTGTCATTCTCTGTGGCTTTGATGTAGTCTCTTCTAGACCATTGAAAAGATGTTTTTCGGTAATTCGATACTTATGATTTCTATGCAGAAAGTGTCTATTCTCATCAAACACCTGCTTTCTTAAACTTTTTGAATGACAGGATTTCATCTTTGGACCACAAACAGGACATGCAAATTTACCCTTTGTCTAAAGACCTACAAGATCGTGTATAATTGGATTAAATGTGTTAACTTTGACATACCAAAAAAGAGGTGTCAAGAAGAGAAGATACCACAAAAATGTGTTAGCCTAGGGGCATCGTGTATTGTCCATACAAACATTGCATGAAATTGAAATTGTCTTTGCCCTATTGGTCTACAAATGTCATACATAGTAACCCCATTCCATAACACCACCAACTTGTCGATAAGGGGTTCAATATATACGTTGATATCTTTGACTTGGTACTTACCTAGTTGAATGAGCAAAAAAATTACATAATTATTTTGACCATTTGATGGATTAGTAATAATAAATTAATTTAGATGACCACTAAATCAAAAAATACCTAGAACTATCAGTGTCAACATTATGTGCTCTCTCTTTATGGACAACCAAGGAGGTATGCTATTGTTGATAACAAAAACAAGCTACATTGAGTAAGTAGATCTCATCTCTCCATAAGGATTGACACCGTCTGCTACCATTGAAAGCTTGAGATTATGAGGTTCTTCTTTAAAGTGTGGCCATTTTTCTTGTATTTCCTTAAATGTCAAACAATCTGCAGGCATTCGCATAATGCCATCTTGACTTCTATTGTGTGCATGGTAATCCATAAATTGTGCAAAGCTATGGCACTTGAATAATCGTTGCAGATGTGGAATAATGGGAATATGCCAAAGAACCTTGCGAGGCACCTTTTTTGTTAATCGATCTAATTGATATCTACTGATATGACAAGTAGGGCATTGTGTTGCAAATTCATGCTGTTTATAATATATAATATGATCGTTCAGACATGCATCTATTGTTTGATACCCCATTCCAATATCTTTCATGATGGCAGATAACTCTCGGTACGAGCGAGGTAGAATGTTTGATGGTGGTAACAAACACTCACCTATCAACCTACGACCAAAAATATAATTTCTTAATTTAAAGAATATTAATTGCTACACGAACCCAATGTTAATTTTAAGGGAACTACGAGTAAAATAACGAAAGAAGATGGTATACCTTAACATACGTGTCATTGCTACATTGGATAAACCATTCATTACCTTCAAGTTCACCAATAGCAATACAGCGGCAAGAAGAGTTGTTCTGGAGCCTTCATATAGGGGCTGCTCTGCCTTCTCAAGTAAAGGTACATCAAACTCTGCATCATCATCAGCATCATCATCATTATCATCTTGATCATCGTGATCATTCTGATCATCGTGATCTTCATCATCCTGATCTTCTTCCATGGTATCATTACCTTCTACTTCAATATTCACACCTCCATGTTCCCTCGTTTGGAAATCCGCATTCTCTGAATTGTCATGGTCCATAACATGAAACTCAAGTATGTTGACCTATATGAAAATGATTACCTTATATTGACCATGACCATGATGTCATCATCAAATCATGTCTCATGTAATTTATAAACTATTAAAATACATACCAATGGGCGATACTCATTTCCCCCTTTAATGTGACCATGTTGCCTACAATGTTGCTCAGCTGTTGTGATTAGATATCTTCGAGTCTTTAAGCCCTTACACGTTTTGCAAGGACAATAACATTTTCCATCAGCTTTTCTTTTTAAGTTAGACCGCAGTCTAGCAATTGCCTCCCTATTTTTTTATGCGTTGATATCGTTAGACATGGTCTTTCTTGAATGGAATGACTTGTTGGTGGAAGAAGGATGATTTGTTTGCAACCTGCAGATGGAGTAGTAAGAGGAAGACACATATAAAAAGGAGTATGGTCTCTAAACCAAGTAGGAGTTAGGACATGCTAGAGTGGGGTTAGCCCAAGATATTTTGGAATCTTGAAGAACCTGGTAAAGGGTATCTGGAAAGGTGAAAATAAACAAGTATTTTTACAGCTACAAAGGAGGAATCGAGAGCATTATAAATAATGAAGAAGAAACTTAAATCCATACAAGTTCACCTCTATTTACAATTTGACCTTTCTGCAAGTGAAATATGACAATATACAAAATTTTCAATCACATTTTCACTTAAAAAAGAACACCAAATATACCTTTGCTACAATATCTTCTTCAAATTCTTCACCATCAGATTCTTCAGAACTACAAGCTCCTGTGCAGAAAAAAGATGAGATGTACTAAGTAATTTTTGATGGGCAATATTTAAACAAATCGACTATCAAAATTTTTTTTTATGAAATTCAGTTGCTTTATTATGTACTGAAGACTTGGCAAGATGTTCCCAAGTCTATCTATAGAATGCCTACCTGCATGGTTGTTTGCAAATAGTCTAGTATGGTGCTGCTTTTGAACAACAACAAATGTCACTGGGGCTGGTAATTTGGCTCAGGAAATGCACAAGCCTATTGACACCATAGAACTTTTATTTCATCATATACCATTCAGCTATCTTCTTTAACAAAATCCAAAGAGAATACAAACAAACTAATGAGCCGTGTCTATCTCAATTGAATAGCAAGTACTATAGTGAGTGGTAGGAAACTGACCTTGCAAATAGCATCCAGTTCATAAAGTATTAGGAAAGTGACCTTGTTGATTAGTTTAACATAGATTGGTGAACAGAAAATTCATAATAAAAATATAAATTTTTTCCACACTTGTTCAAACCATATAATGAAACGACAAAAAATGAATTGTATACAAATACCATATTGTAGGCTGTCCAAGTTGAAAGTGAATAGATGACCTTTATGGGGTGCTATACCAAGGGGAGCAAGTATGTGAGAGCTTGAAGATGAAGGGCTCCTATTTTGGGGCCAATATTTGGTGGTTTTGAGGTGCCTAGGGAGAACCTTTGATGCTAAGTCTTAGTTATGTAGACTTTGGCGAATCTGGTGAGCTTTCTACGAGTTTGTACCTGCTGTATCAGCAGCCACTATGCCCTATTCCAGACCTTCAGTATTCTGATTGACATCAATTATAAGTGTGCATCCAGATGTTAGCTACAATTGATTAGGGTGGCTTTTAGTGTGTATCAGTCTAATTTGACATGTGTGATGGCAATATCAACTTGTTATCAGCATCTTACATTATTTAGAAGAGGTGTAGTTCAGTGGGTAAATGTTTGGTCATTGTGGGAATGGTATTCTATGCTTTCTGTTAGGTTAATTTGTGTTGTTGCAGCAGTCTGATTTTATAATATGAATGTTGTATCAGTTTGTTTCAATAATATTCTTGTTATTTTTCTATATTGTAATGCATCTCACTATAATGTTCCCTTTTTGACATGACATTCAATAATAAAAATAAAAAGTAAAAATTAAAAAATTAAAATAACATGTAATATAATTATAATTTAATTAAGTTTAGTGAATGATCAAAATGAATGCAATAAAGAGTTATGAGTATTGAAGGATTAAGATATAAAGGAGAGACCATTCAATATTTAAATTTATATTGGAAAAGGTAGAAACGAATACTTATTGATTTAACTCAATTTATAATTTTTATTTAAATATTTCTTAAAATAACATAATCCTTAATCTTTTTTTTAATTCTCTTCCAACTATCTCTATTTAGTGCCTACCATGTTTATGTGCATGTTTTTTATGTGTTTTGGATAATAAGTCTAATTTAATTTGTCTATGGACTAAGACCTTAAATTATTGAGTTTCTCTTTGTTTTGTGAAAACTATAGCATTCTCTACTTAACAAGGCCAACCACGTGAAGGTGGAAGCTCATCATGGCCCCTCCTAGGAGTCTCTTATGACCCTTTATGACATTTTAAGAGCTCTAAGATTTATTCTTAAGGATTGTAAATGGTTGTAAAGGGTCATAAGGGATCTTAGGACACAACAACTAAGAAATATAATTGTAAGCATCATGGTCACATTTTTTTGGAATCAATGTAATTGAGTTGTATACCCAAGCGACGAAGTGCATCTAGAAAATGAAACTACAACCTATTGGGATTGAGACAAACCTTATAAAACAAAAGCAGATAGGAATGATCGCTTGCCAATATCTGTTAAATAGATTTGTTGGAGGACCTTGTATTCATGAGCTAGGAATGATCGCTTGCCAACAGTTGTTGAATACATTTGTTGGAGGACCTTGTATTCATGAGCTACAGATGTATTCAGACACTATTGGTAAGCGATCATTCTTACAGATGAATTTGACTTGGAATTGAAGGTGTGGAAGTTGCTTTGCATTGCTTGGGTACACAACCCAATTACGTTTCCAAAAAAATGTGACCATGATGCCTACAATTATGTTTCTTAGCTATTGTGAAATCTACATATTTGATAGGAGAAGCATTTGAATTTTATGTTGTGAATCCACTAAATAGGGTCAAGATTTGATTTGGAAATGTTGGTCAGATGATCTGATAGAAAGAATGGACAGACAGATGGAGAGAGAGATAATACAAGTGGTAGAAAGAGCCATGCAATTTGCAGGATGCCACCATCCTTTTGGTATATCAAAGGAAAACATGGTAAGGACTATAATACACATTTTCCTCAAGAATATTATCTAGGAGTCTTTCTATCACTTGTATTATCTCTCTCTCCATCTGTCTCTCAACTCTTTCTCTCAAATCATTAGACCATCATTCTCAAATCAAATCTATTAAATCAACAAAAATAAGTTTGATCCTATTTAGTGAATTCACAATTTCTTTTGCATTCAAGATCGAGATTAATGCATACACAGTAGCCTGACACCAACCACCCATTACATGTCAACTATTAAAGCTTGTCAAATATTTGCTGAGTTGTACTTCATAAGAGTTAGGTGCTCCTGCACCATAGACAGAGATGCTGATGCAAGGTATGATGTTACTAACTTCCCTCTTAGCGCCCTAGTCCACCAACTCATAAATGAAACCATGGGACAAAAAAGAAAAAATGTTGGATTTAAAAGCTTTTTTGATTGGTTATTAGGAGTATGAACGAGGTCAGCATGTCAGATTCGAATGATGCCCTAATATTCATTCAAAGCCCCCACACCAATATCGGCATGGAGGCTTCGAGTGAAGCCCCTTGGGACCTTCATTCAAAGATTTGGCTTCATTTGAAGCCCCTAAAATTTAGCTTCCCCACTTTCCATGATAGAAGCCAATTGTTTTACAAGAGTCAAAAATAGTGTGTCGTCCATTGTAGAAGCCACTTGTAATACACAATTGTTTCATGCAAATCAAAGTCCACAAAATTTACCATCAATCTCTTTCAATAACTTAGTCCATCTTATCCACTACATAATAATTCAAAGGAATGTGCCAAGGCATTCCAAATATTTTCCAATGTATAGACATGTGTCTTAAAATGGACCCACATATAAGATAAGATTCAATGTATATCTGCAAGAAATGAAGCTAAATTCTGAAACCATTTAGCTTTCATTTATTTCAGTATGGCCCATTTAATTTGCTATATAAATGTCAAAATGCAAGAGATATTGAATATAGTATAATAAAGTAGAGAGGAACAACCAATGTCTTTGGTAAATGTAGTGAAATTGAAGTGTGTAGCATTTGCTGCATTGCCATAATTACCAACACAAGTATCTTAGTGTGAAAGGAAGAGAAGGAAATCAAGAGGTGAGGTGAGGTATGCATTCAATCTGAGTTCAAGTAAAAGTGTGGAAGTGGAAAGAGAGGAGAGGATTGAGATTGTGGAAGAGATTCTGTCTGGAGAGTGGCCTGAAAGTCTTTCTATACTCAATTTTAAGGATTTGTGAGTTTACTATGAACCACTTGTCTTCAAAGCTCAGGTAGATTTTGTTATAAATGTTTTTGTTACAATTTAATTTGATTGTCTCAAATTACTTTTATCAATTTTTGAAATCACACCCATCATCAAAATTATATAGATCTTAGAAAGTAGAAAAAAATTATGAACTATAATTAATTTTCATGATTCTTAATTCAGATATATAAATCAGAAAACTTATGGACAAGAGATTTTTCTATTGAATGTTTATGGCAGAAATAATCAAAGGCCCTGTATTTGAAAGTTACAGGTTTTTGACAATTTGTATAAAGTTTTCCCTTTTATCTAATACAAGCTTATGAATTTTGAATCTATTTTAGTAAAAAGAACAGCAATATGGGCATCCACTTTGGCTTCCAATAGAATCCTAGGTGGATCCATTTACCACTCAAATTTATCTTTGTTCACTCCTTAGCTTTTTCCTTGGAGTCGAGATAAATTTGAAAGAAAATATTAATAGATTATATAAATAAATCTTTTAAATTCACATATGTGCTAGTTTTAACATCTAAAAAATTTAGTTAATTTTTTTTACATTTACACTAGCCTATATCTTTTTCATAAGAAATATTTTGGTATTATTTTTTTTTTGTAAAGATTTAATTTTTAATTGACATTGTGGTAAATATTAATAAAAATATATTAAAGTAAATATTACTATAATAAAAATTATGAAGACAAGGCAGATTTTGTGTTGCTGAACAAGAAAGCATATTTCTAACTGAAGTGTTGACATAAAAAGTTTAGTAACTATCCTAGAAAGTAATCTTGACGAAAGAGAGCATATTCTTAAAGTAGTGACCTGGTAGAAATCCATTAAAAGTGTCCATTTTAAAACACAATACAACCTGAATATGTCAGTATATGGCAGAGAGTTTTACATGGCATTCCTGGGATAAATAGAATAGTAGTCAAGCCCTATTTAAGAATGAAAAAGCCTGTTATTTTCCAAGGACAGGACTTCTATCAAGACGAATCATTAAATGTGGAGTGCACTTTGTAACAGACACAAAAGATTGCATGAAAGTTGTGAAAGGGGTGCAGAAGATGCTCACTTTTTCCTTGCAGAGTAACAAGTAGTTGGTGTTGCTGTTTCTATTAGTGTGAACTATGCAAAGTAGCCAATTGCATTTGATAAGAAACTTAGTGTCAATTCAGATGACATCCATTTCAAAGGAAGAAGACCTGATAAAGATAAGGCTCTTCAAGCCGTAAGGAGATTAAAAGTGTTCAAAATTCTAGAACCCTACACAGTCGAGAGAAGACAGAGTGTACAGAGTTTTCCCTAATAGTTGAGATCATGAACATAATCCAAATAGGCAGTTTGTGGAAAGTCGCATAGTATGAGTGAAGAATCTAATGAGATGATACACTGCATATCATAAAAAGGATGCCCCAAAAAAGTGTTACAGACTAAAATCCTTATCCCTAATTATGTAATCTAATCTATGCCAGAAGCTAATCATGTCACTAAACATCTCTTTGACTCCCTAAAATCTCTACCCTTAGTTTCACCATTTTAAGATTTATGTATTCACCCATGTTTTATACAATTTTTTACATTTTTTTGTGCAATTTTCCAATCATTCCCTCAATAGACATACCCATAGTATACAGTAATAAGTTGAAAGATTGACCACATGATGACCATTTTGACTGTGATGTTAAACGATGTCTTGCATGGGCTATATAATTGAGATATTGAATAAGTTTCAGGAAGGTCCATTTTTATTATGGTGTGTGATGTGGTCTTGTTGAATAAAAGATTTGGAAAAAGATGTGCGGTGTAAATGGCATTCAACTATGAGTGTTGTGGCCTGCCACCCAACTCATTTGTTCCCCAATACTATGAGAAACAATCTCTTCAAAGATTTATGTAATGTTGTTTGGCTTCCTATAAATGCCTATGAAACCATCTAATTCAAGTAAAATATCAAAAATTCAGAGATAAAAGTTGTTTCTTTGAAAAGTCGTTGTTCTGAATGACCCACTGACCATTTTTATCACTATCTGATATAAATGGTTAGTGATAAAAATGGTACTGTGATCGGTTGGAGTTCCTTCACAAATGAGAATAAGTGGAGTGTTATGCCTATACAAATCAAAACATTGAGCCAACTTTAATTTTATACAATAACCAATTAATATGAATGCAAACTATCATAAAATCATCAACTGATGTCAAAGAATAATGCAGTAGACTATTTGAAAGCAATTTCAAATGGAAATAGAAATGAAATTCACCCAATACATTATTTTAAAGGCACATTGCAATGGTTTTCATAAATTAGTCTAATGGAATCACATGGAACTCCTCAAAATTTCAGACGTGCCCTCAAAATTTCTACAATCAAATGCACCAGATCAGACGTGCCTCACGCCAATGTTGATGGAGACCCTTGCGCCAATGTTGATGATCCTCGAGCCAATGTTGATGGAGACCCTCACGCCAAAGCCAGATGAAAAGGATCTATAGCAGAGCCAATGTTGATGGAGACTCGCGCCAAAGCCAAATGAACCTCGCGCAAAAGCCAAATGAAATGTTTTTCCCTTTTTTTTTTGTTTTATGCTTCCTTGTGTGTCACAATTTTGACCAAAATAATTGGTCACAATTGCGACCAACACGGGCTAGTTATTAAAAAAAAAAACAAAAAATTGCTTTATAACGCGACCAAGCAACCCATTTAAAAAACTTGGTCACAATTTTTGGTCGCAAAATGACCTCAAATGCACTAGTGGAAGAAATTCCTCCAAAATCGTGAAAGATGATTTTTTTGCCTAAAAACTTTCGATAGAAAGTACCCATATAGTTTCTATTGAAACTAATTTGCAACCTAGTTTCAATTGAAACTAAGTAAATGGAAGAAAAGGGTCCTTAATAGTTTCGATAGAAACTAAATACTTTCGATCGAAACTATTTAGGACAAAAAATTGACCTAAATAGTTTCGATAGAAACTATTTAGTTTCTATCGAAACTAAATATTAATAGTTTCTATTGAAACTATGTAAAAACTTTCAATAGAAAGTTAGTTTCTATCGAAACTAGAAAACTAGATGTCTTTTGCAAATTCTATAATAGTTTCAATTGTTTTCATGGCTTCTAGGCTCAATTACTAGGTCCAGATGGAGCACTAAAATCATGTCATTTTTTGTGATAGAATTACTCTGAACAAGCTTTCTAATGACTATGAATTTGATACATTTTGAATTTGTTAGGTATATGTTTTTGCATGTGAATTGAACAGAGGTTTGTTCTCAAAAATAAATCTCTATATTGAACGCTCATGGAAAAAATAGTAACTAAGAGAAATTTTTTTTTGAAAAATAACTACGGTCTTTGTATTCAAGTCCTCTATCAATCAAAAAAAGAAATTTTGAAATCAGGTAAATATATAATAAGTTACATGTGTCAAAAGCCATGTATGTCTAGATTCATGTTAGGTCAACTTTAAATGCTAATAAAATATGAAATACTAAGGATAAAAACATCAGATCACCTCTATGGTTTTGGTATGGATAATAACAAACTAAATTTGAAAGAATCACATTGATATCTATTGTAGAAAAAAAGTTGTGTAAAAAACAATGTCACTTTTTAAAAACCAGGTTTTTGATAACATACCAGCTTTCATGGGAGAAAAAATAATTCTATCAAATCAAGTCAATTTTTTTTTTTAAAAATATATTTAGATTCTACATAGAAAATCCTAAAAGCCTCTAGTTTAGTTCATCTTCAAATTCCTAACCGTTAAATGGCAATTTGCATCTGAAAGTGAAAGTTTTCTTGAAAATTCATAGTTCATTGTCAGTTTAGGAAAAAAAGTGTAACCCACTATTGTGGGTTCACCCAGTAATGAATAGTTTTATGGTAACACAAGAGTCTAAGTGAAAAACACATATCTATATAAATGATTTCATGACTATCAAAAATGTTGTTCAGTACTTAAACACAATAACTGCTAGGGAGAGGAAGCCACTATATCCCTAGAAAGAGCCTCAACAAAATATTGTCTTAACCTGCAAGGTATTTCAAAATATTTTACCAAACTCACAAATTCATTTCTAGACCTACATCTTGGCATGTGAACAACAACAAAAAATGAAAGTAAATGTCCTTGTTTAGAAATAGTGGGAGAAGTTCAAACCTCTAAAAATAATAGAAAGCACATGTCGACTGGAGTCATTTTTTTTTCAATATTATTTTACAATGTGTTTACATTGTAAATTATTTTTGGGATGGGAATCAATTTACCAAACTATCAAAAAATCTACACCTTATTACATGTAGGGAATGTTTGTTCTCCATGTTTTGTTCCCCTTAAACTATTACATTTTTCAAGAATTGCAACAATAGATATGTAACCTTATGGAAAAATGACAACTGTTGTTCTCAAATATTTGAGATAATTTTTTTGTAGAAAAAACAAAAGACTTCTTTGAAAAATAACAAGAACCAATAGGATAAAACCTATTTATATATATGACATCATTTAAATTTCATTATAACTCGCAAACTATAGTCTATGATTGTATTATCTAAGAAGCATAGTTTTCAATCAACTAACTAATGCTTTGAAAGAGATTAACAGCTTTAGTCTCCCACTTTTACAATAGGGACTAATAAAAATATTGATCCCCACTCTAGGTTCGGGGTTCCACACCAAAAAGGGTGGCGATTCCTTTGCAAAATTTTACCCCATATGAATGTTGCCTCTTTAATGAATATATAGAAAAGACAAAATGGATATAACATAAACATAGTGGATAAACCCATTAATGAGTTGAATATGGGGACACCAATAGATGGGAAAGCCATGAAATGAGGTGGTTAGAACTAAAGTAAAATAGGAAGTTTGACAACCAAAGGCATAGGGTATATGAGTAGAATCTCATAAAGTGAGCATGTGAACTTAGGGAAATAGAACTTAAAACCTCCCATTAATAAGAAAAGTGACAAATATTAGTAAAGTGGAGGATATAATTAAAGGTGGGAAAAGGATATGAACATAGGAGTAGCAAGATGATTTTAATAAATGTGGGATATAAAAACTAAGGAGGATCCAATTAAAAAAACAGACGTAAAATTGTCACCATGCATGAAATTTGAAATTGAGAGACTGTATAAAATAGCTAATAAAGGAAAAAGGAAGTAAGGAAATAATGGTAGAAAATAATGAGCCTATAAGGAGGGTTTAGTAAGTAAATAATAATTGATAAGTATAAGGGATAATAAAGTAGGTTTTCACCCTTATTAAAACATATTGCATGTAAGACATTTGAATGGGATTTGGGGAATCCTATAGTTAATAAAAGATTAACGAGTAAATATACAATGAGATAAAGTGATTTAAAGGGGTGAGTATAGAGGAGCATAATATTCAAGAAAATAATTTTCTTTTATATCTATTAGTTATTTCCAGAATCTGTAAATTTGTGAAAATAAAATTGCATATTTGTTATGGGTTAGAGCATGGATTTGTGTCACCTTTGAGGCTAACTTTATAGATCTAGCCAAACCGAATTTGGTCAAATCCACATGGAGTTGAGTAGACACCACATCATGTGTACACCACCATAGGGATGTAACTGGACAAAATCCAAATGGACTGGATCTAGTCGAATTGAATTTGACTAGAACTAGTAAAATTATGTAATCCACAAAAAATTGAATCTTCTTCTCATTTGGATGAAACAAGCTTGCTAGAATTGTAGAGTAGGAAGTGATACAGTAGTCATTTAGCTAGATTAGACATGTCCATAATTTTTTCCAATTCTTTAATAATTTTTAACTTTTATTTTATGTTTCCTTAGGTAAAAATATAGCTTTTAATGTGTATTTTTAATGTTTAATATTTCCTCGGGTTCAATTTATTATTATTATTATATGTTTATGTTTTTAAGTACTATGATATTAGATAAAGTTTAGAAAAAATATTGAAATTTAGTAAAGTTCAAAAATTATTAGAAAAAATAGATTAATTGTAAAACATTATTTATAGAAAATAGTAGAAAATTACATAGAAAATATTAGAACAATTAGAAACATTTAAAACCTTAGAAAACATTAATTTTTTTTGTTATTAAATATAGAAAATTGGTTAGATATAATATTACAGAATTTAAATATTTTTATTAGATATCTTTAAAAAAAATTCTAGAGGTAAAAGATTAGAAACTAATGTTTGAAATGTTTAATAAAAATTACTTTTTTTAGAAAATAGTACAAAAGGTTTTCTAGTATAAGTAAAACTTTTTTCATTGAAGCAAATGAAACTAGTAACTAAAACCATTAGATTGAACTAAATGAGACTCTACTTCTTACTATGAATCTATTATAATTGAAACTCTCTCTCTCTCTCTCTCTCTCTCTCTCTCTCTCTCTCTCTCTCTCTCTCTCTCTCTCTCTCTCTCTCACACACACACACACACACACACACACAACTTCATCTCTCTCAACCCTAACCTCCTCTCTCTCTAGATATCAAACTCTTCACCCTTTATCTCTCTCTAACTCCTAAACTCCATCTCTCTAAACCCTGAACCACTCTCTAACCCCATAATCCCTAAACCCCTCTCTCTTGAACTAAATGAGACTCTACTTCTTACTATGAATCTAATTAAATTGTAATTGAAACTCTCTCTCTCTCTCTCTCTCTCTCTCCCTCCCTCCCTCCCTCACTCACTCACATAAATTTACCTCTCCCAACCCTAACCTCCTCCTCTCTCTCTCTCTCTCTCTAGATATCAAACTCTTAACCCTCAATCTCTCTCTCTCTCTCTAACTTCTAAACCCAATCTCTCTAAACCCTAAACCTCTCTCTCTCTAACTTAGATAACTTCATCTCTGTAAACCCTAAACTTCTCTCTAACCCCATAATCCCTAAACCTCTCTCGCTCTCTCTCTCTCTCTCTCTCTCTCTCTCTCTCTCACACACACACACACACACACACACACACACACCCAACTTCATCTCTCTCAACCCTAAACTCCTCTCTCTCTAGATATCAAACTCTTAACCCTTTATCTCTCTCTAACTCCTAAACCCCATCTCTAAAAACTCTAACACCTAAAACCCATCTCTATAAACCCTAAAGCACTCTCTAACCCCATAATCCGTAAACTAGTTATCTAAATTTGATTTGTACCTATTGCTAAAATAAAAATGTAATGTACTTAATATTTATTTATATGTCATATAGTAGGTATTTTTAGCAAGATTCATTTAGTGTGTTTTGATTTAATTAGTTTTTATAATAATGTGTGTCTATATGTATAAATATGAATGTAAAAATCTCTATTATCAGCTATCTTGTGTTGTTTGTTTATTTATTTCATCATTATGGAATTTGGGGGTAGTGATTCTAGAGAGGCCATTGTACATGGTTGTCCCCATAGTGGTTCATCTTGTAGATCCACTACTAGTACCCAAGATATGTAGACATTGTTCACTAAGACTATACAATGCTTACAGAGAGAACTTCATGCTATTAATAAGAGCTTAGAGGCTTTAGCTACCCTACAACATAGGGATAAGGTAACTAAAATTAGAGATGAGTTGATCAGTATGATGCACACTATCAAGGGTTTAACCCTTATGATAGTGTTAGTTTGGACACATTTTATACCACTCTATCCCATAGTGTCAGTGGTGGTTTGAGGTGGAGGGAGAAAGATGAGATGGTGTCAATGGAAAGTGTGA
>CM053790.1:558748819-558896319 GCA_028749045.1 Cupressus sempervirens
GATCCTTAGAAAGTTGAAGAGATAATCAATTAGAATATGGATCATAGTTAAATAAAGAGAAGAATTTAATTAAAGGTCAATGATGATCAGTTTAATGAGTAAATATTTATCCTTAAGTTATTATTAGAATGTAATTCTTAATAATAGAAGGATAATGCTATCGAGGAACAAATGGGTTGACTTGTAGGTCAAATGATGAAACTTAAGACAATTGAAGTATACTTGAAATAAAAACTGGAAACCCCTACACTTGATTCAACTATGTAATATAGAAAAACCAAAACATGTGTTTGCATTGTGTATTCTATATGCTTCTTGTTTTAAGTTTTTGGGTTGATTAGTGTTGACTAGTCCTAGGTTGTTACCAGAGGCTCGGGGGTTATGAGATGTGATGGCATGTTGATCTTATTTGGTCTCGATCTTTATAAACCCAACCATGGTAATGTGATCATATGATCTATGAAATGCTTGTAATTGTTGATTTTTATTGTTCATCAGTCTTCATGTGTGAAGCGAAGATGTATGTATCTGAGACACTTGAGCTAACCATAATTTTGAGTCATCGATTAGTTATCCTTGGTTATTTTCTAGTCGCCATGATGGGACTGAAATGTTGATTTATTTCTTGATGATGTCATGTTGTGACATGTTTTGACTCAACCATTTTAGAGTCTTCGATCAGTATGATTTTGAGATATTCTTGGTTGCTTGTTGAAGAACTAATGGATATTGTGATTTATTTTGAGATATATTTTGGTTATTGGGAACCAATGGATACTTATGATTATCAGTGATGCCTTCAGTTGCCAATAGAGAACTGTTGTGGTCATGATTTTCTATGGATGCTTTCCAGATGCTCATGGAGATTTGATGATTCTTATTGCAGGTATTTGATGCTTTTATCATGGATATTGGATGATTCTTATTATGTATTCTCTTTTGGATTTTCTTTCCAATCTCTTTTATAGGATTGGGGTGATTTTATGATTCCATGAGCTTAGGGTAGGTAATCTACTTGTAGTGTTGGGAAGTGGCTTGCAATGGGGGCCGAGGCCCTAAGTGGCTGCCAGGGTAACTCATTGTAATTTTGGTTAATAAGTGATAACATATACACACTAAAAGGGGATTAAATGAACCTAAAAAGATAATGATTTTGATGCTCTTGCCCATGCCTTGAGTGCTTGTACAGACTAGGATGGGAGTAGATAGAATGCATGGTTGCGACCTTGCATTCCATAGTATGCCTCATCGGTATGAGAGGATACTAGTGGCCGCATGAGATTAGTATGGACCCATGGAGTTTAGCTAACTACTAGGGTAACTTGTATGTGATAAATGTAATGACACTTTCTCGCTTGCAGTGTAGGTTTCCTACATGTCTTTGTGTGCCTCTGGGAATTAGATGTTAGTTTTTTGTGATTGGAACCTTTGAGTTAGTATACTTTTAGGATTCCTAGACTTAGAGAGTACTTTTGATATGTGATTTTTGATAGCTTGAACTTTGGACTTGAGATTATCTCCTTAGCACAGTGGGAGTGGACCACTTAGGTTCCATGTAGTTGGGTGGTAGTGTTTTTCCACTGTTATCATTTGAGATTTGTCTGAGACACCATGGCTGAAGCATTCTTGGTTGGTATTTATCTTCATCATTATGATAGATGATATACCCTATGATGGATGTATTTACTGGTATGTTTCTTACATTGATAATTTGCATATGTTAGTTGATGATATATTATGCTTTACTTTGCATGTTAGTAGGATGTTTTAGGAGTGACATTCCTACTATGATAATACTGATGATCTCTTCGGTGCTTTGGAATGTTATGCACGGAGAGATGGCTAGGATCCATGATGGTCTAATGATGCTATTTATAGTTGGGAGGAACCGTGCACTTAGTTATTTATGTTTGTGATTTATGGTTATCTATTATGGTGTTTATATCTTTATGATGATGATGTATCATGTATGACATGTGGTTTCATTTACTACATCATGGATTAGTGTTGGATGATGATGTTCTTTATTTACACAGATGTATGTTCTTTTAAGCCTCTCATACCTGGTGACATGTACAGTGGATAATTGGGCTAAACTAAAATGTAAATTTCAAAAGACACTTGTATATTGTTTATGAACATTGGATGTATCATTGTTATTTCATAAGGATGTGATGTTAGATGAATACGTTATGATTAGATGTGATTCAACGTTAAGGGATCTTTAAAGAATGTAGCCTATTATGTATATATGTTATGTTTACTTTTAGTTGAATTGATGCTAATGCTTCCATTACTATGTATATGTTATGAATGGTTTTACTTTCATGTTTAAAAAAAAAAAAAATTGTTTGGCAAACTTAGTGAAATTCTTTGGATCCCTTGGTGGGGCATTATAGATATGCTCACAGCTCCTACACTTAACATCAGAGATATGATCTTTAGTGATATAGACCTGAGTGAGAAAGTTAGACATATATTTGTGGCAACTATGGCATATGGGGACTTTCAGACACCTACGCATCGTGTGCAGTAGGAGACACAAGTAAAACTTTACAAACATATCTATTGAATTGTCTATAGATCTTCTATTTATTTTTTAATATAATATTAAATTCAATTTAGTAAAGTATAACTTATGATATATTTATTTCTTCTATTGCATACAAACTACATCTACGGATCCTAAGGGTGGAGATGGAGAGATAGCTATCAACCCTAGTCATCCTAAGTCACAGGTAAACTTAATTGTACATATGTTAGTAATTATTGAATTTATACACATGGTTATGATACATTTGTTCTTATATTGGACACAGGGTTCAAGATCTCAGGTCTATCAATTAAATTATGGAGTGCAACATGATCATGTTTGATATCCATATATGTCATATACATGAGTTTGGCTCATATATTTTAGATGTTTGATATTGATTTACGATGATATCATTTAGATTTATAGCTATGGGACTTTTTACATTTATAGCACTCTCATATTTAACATATTTCATAGTTGCATGAGCTATCTAACTATTTGGATTTATAGTAGACATATATGCTATTTTCATGAGCTATGTGACCATTTACATTTATAGTTGACATATTTGAAATTTTTATGAGCTATGTGATCATTTACATTTATAGTTGACATATTTGATATTTTTGTGAGTTATGTGACCATTTACATTTATAGTTGACATATATGATATTTTCATGAGTTATGTGACTATGTTTATAGGTAGCTGAAATATTTGATATTTACCTTTATAGAATATCTTTTACATAAATGTATAAACATGTTTTTGAAATCTCTATACATTAATTTTTAGATTATTTTTAATGTGTAAGAAATTTACATTTTCTATAAATTAATGAAAATATGTCTTACATAATTTTCCAGGTGTGTTCTAAAAGTGTATCTAGAAAATGTAAATGTAAATAGAAAAAATTACATTAATTTTATTTATACACTTAAAGAAATGTAAAAACAAAAACATGTATAAATATTGAAAAAAGAACTTAAAGCAATGTAAACAAGAAACACAATTTATGTATATATAAATTTGAAATATTTTTATGAATCATTATTAAACCTATCTATCAAGAATAAATTTTTTAATACACATGGTTGGGTTCCTCTCTATCTTTAATAATATCCAACAAATTTTCATGTTCCTCGATATCTAACCTTCAGTTTGGTTTTCTACATCATCTTTCTAGCACAATTTAAAACTTAATCTTTGTGGCTAAAACAAAGTGGTTGTAATGCAAAACTTTTTGGCCAGGCATGTATCCACCAAATTGAACACCCTTGTGGTCAATTTTTTCTGCTGATAATAGGTGCCTACAAAATAAGATTTGTACTTCATTGAGTATTTTTAATAATATAGAAAAGAAATAAATTTTACAATTTATCTCTCACTCTCTAATTACTTTTATATATCTCATAAGGGGATAATCTACACCTTCTATAAAAAATGAACTACTTAGGTATGATTGGTTATCATCATCTATATAGGGTCCAATCAACTTAATTTTCACTTGTGTGCATCTAAGTAAATATTAATATACACCTTCCACATTATGAGGATTCACATACACAACAAAAATGTCACCTAAAAATGTACAGAAATAATGGAACCTATAAATAAAAATATATGAAGACAACTAAATATAAAAAATAAACATGTTCAAGTGGAAACTCACCTAGAACAACTAAATCAGAAACACATTCATAATCAACTGAATACATAGGATTATGAATGTCAATGTCATTGTCATCTTCTTCATAAGGTGTAATTTTTATTATGTTTTTCCATGTCCATTGAGAGATATACCCATTTGAAATATTCCCGCATTGACCCATTACATTGTTTTGAATGCAAACAACACAAAACCATGATTTTTCTCTTACTTGAATTGTTGGACATTTGTGATGTCTGGTAGTCCTTAGTTGATGCAATCTTCTAATTCCAATTAAAATGGGTTGATAATTGTAAGGATTTGATTGATAAATATCTATAACACATTAAATTGGTAAGTATCTATGTCAATAATCAAAACATTAAAGTAATCATATCAAAGAAAAATGGAAATCTTACCATTGACTTCCCAAAAAGAATGTTTATTATATGTTGTATCATGAGGAGAAAAATTATATTTGTGCCATTCAACAACTTGATTTTCTTTGTCCATCTCTGTACCTATATAGGAAAGAAAATTGTATGATCAATTTTAACAAAATATTAAAAAATTATCTAGTAGATGATCATATACATGAAATTTGATTAGTACAAAACAATATTATACTTGAAAGTTCATGTTGGAAAAGTGCACACTTTACACATGCTCTTGCCCCATCATGCTCTCATTTTCCATGACCACTTTCAAAGAAGTTCCAAAGTAACATAACATTTTGTTTTGCATGTTGTGTTGCAAGCCAATTCGACACTTTTGCAAACTTAAATTTCCCTATGAATTTTTATCAAAAAAACTATTAATAATAAAATCTATAAATAATTAAATGTTCAGTTAATTAAATGTGCATAAAATTTTAATGTTTAACTTTCAAATACATGTACCAACACAACCATTAGCCCAAATCCAATTTTCTAAAGCACTTATCCCATGATTCATGAGATCATCAAAGAACATTCCAAAATAATGACTTGCATAGCTATTATTGTGAACTCTATCATCACTAAGATAAAAACAGACATCCTTGATGATAATGTGTTCATCTGGGTCAATACTTTCGACCCCATCCACCTCGAATTGCACATGTCTATAGGAAACTTGTAAAAAAAATGTAACTTGATCTAAGTGATAATATTTAGCTTGAATTTCAGATTGAGGGGAAAAATATAGTTTTTAGAGAAGTCTACAATTGACAGAATACATCCTAGTGGGAAATAATTGTTTGAATCTTAAAATTATTTCACTTGCCATCTTGCACCATGACAATGTCAAATGTGTGGATAAATCATAGTTCTAAATTTATTCATAAGTTCACCATATGGAAAATTTCTCTCCTTCAAAGCTATTTTTTTTTATTCTTTTCCATTCTTTTTTTGATATATCTCATACTCAAATCTATTCCACATAACTAGTGTTGAAATGTCAATATAGTGCATTTCATGTGGAAATTTCTGCAGCTCTCCACAATTTGTACATGCATTTTTAATGCATTGTACATTGAATTTATCTGATTATTAACAATAATCACATAACAAAGACTTGAAAATTTATGTTCTGCTTCTAGGAATTATCACATCTAACTTAAGTATTGCCATAGATTTTCTAAAAGATTGCAAATAAGGATGAAACTCAACATGATTTCGACAGCAAGAAGTTTCACCTACTTATTTATGCATACAAAACATGGGTACAACCTCTCAAATATTCTTTGGCCAATTCTAAAATTTTCAAATTATTTTTTAAAAGCTTCAAATAATTCACTTTGTGGTGTGTCTACAAAGTGTTTTGGATGTCCTATTCTCATACCTGTCTCTTCATCTTTGATCTGTACAGTGTCTCTTCTATTGGAAGAAACACATGACTAGCTGGTCCAATATTCAACAACCTATATTTTGAAATCTTCATAAATTATATCCTTTCAAGGAAGCTAACAAATATTAACCTAGTTCTTTTCAATGTTCGCATCAATTACATTTCTCCTTTTTAGGTATCTTTGAACTGTTCTTCTAGATAGATTGAGTATTTCAAAAATTGCTGAAACTTGTTTTTTCTATAACTCTAGCCCTTTTTTGTAATCATAGTCATCAATTCTCTTTGTGCAGTACTTAAATATCAACTACTAGACCTTTGTTATCAATAGCCTTTAATGCATCTTTCAAATTCTGAACTATTGTTGCTTTGACATTATCTTGTGAGCTTTTCTTATTGGTCATACCTAACAATTCTAGAACATGATCCATTTCTCTTTTCCTAAATAATCTAACCAATAATTGTCCTTTACCAATTAGAGATTTATTTTCAAAAAAATTCTCCCACATATTTTGTAGATGTAGCTTAATTGTACTTTTAGGCATCATGTGTTCAAATGATTTAATTTATCTAAATAGAGAGTCTTTGTCCATCTCCAATAGATTTTTCAACTGTAAACAATATTTAGCAAATATGCTACTACTTTATGGAACTTCAACATGATCTTCTTCAACTTTAATCAATGGATATTCAATTGGTGCCTTTTTGTCAATTCTTTCTTTTGATCATTAATTACTCGATCATATCTTTTTTCTCTTTTCTCTTTATTCCCCATTGCACAAAACTCTAAATAGAGGGCTTGAAATCACCTAAATATAAAAGACTTCCAAATTTAATTTCATAAATAATAGTACATGATAGACAATTTAGAAAAACTTTTCAACTTTAGAAGCTTATTATATTTGATTGTCTATAAGACTAGAAAATCTTAAGACAACTAGTTGCATTAAAGCATTACTGAATTTAGATTAAGTAATTTATTAAATATCTTAAATAAATTAAATAATATAACTATTTAATAATTTTAATAGTTTTCATAATTTTTAAAACACCTAAATTAATTCTAATAATTGATTTAAATAAAACTAATTAATTAATTTAAAATAGACATTAAATTTAAAATAAATAATAAATTTAGTTAATCAATTTCAATACAAAAATAACTAAAAAAAACTAATTTCCAAATATGTCTTCAATAAAATTTCATGAAAATTAACGTTTTTAATACTACAAATGTAAATATCATTAAATATTAAAATTTTAAAAATAAAACTTGATGTTTCAAATAAAATACTTATTTTATTGTTTAAACCAGATAAAACTTTTAGACTACCACATGTGACCTTGTGCGGGTGACTTTTGGGTCGTACCAATCTGGCTAGATCCAGTCCAGTTAGTATGTGTTATCTAATGTGGCACTTTCTTTCATATTTTTTTGCAATTCTGAAGAACTTCATGCTTTAGAGGCCAATTTCATCATCAAAATTAGGGTTTCAAAAAAACAAAAACCACTGGATAGAGCTTGTAGTCAGAATTATGCAAATATAATTTTTTTTATAAGTGATATGATATCAATAACAATAATTATAAAATAATGTAAATAGATATTTCAACATTGAAGATGATGCACATTTAGAAAAATATAAAAATGAGCAGGTGGTACCAATTTTTTTTTAAATGATGAATTATTCTAGAGGAGAGAGTGCTCTTCGATAATATATAACATTTGTAATGGTTTACATGGATTTACTAGGGAAAAGATGATGGGAATGAAAAATCATTAAATTATGAAAAGTTCAACATAAAATAGCTATAATAGAAAAAAATATACAATATTTTTGAAAATTTCTTTTTGATAGTTCTAGGTACATATGTCATCAACAACATAATTCAAATTTAGATGGAAAAACATTTATTTGTAGTTATTTCTATGGTGGGAACTATAACCCTTAATCTGTCGTATTTTTAACAGTATTAAAAAAGGTCATTGCAAATTATAAAAACATACTATTTTTTAAAAAATATTTTAGAAAATAAAATAATAGACATAAACCTCATCCTTTTATACACATTTCATCATTTTACACCAACTTAAAATTCAAAACATAAACATGATTTTACATTAAGTATAACACTTTTTTTGATGTTAGCCTTTTCCTTTGTAAAAGGGTGACATATGTTTGTAATTTTACCCTTACCTAGAAACCCTCTAAGGTGAAGGTAAAAATGGGGTGGGGATGACACCCAAAAATCTTGACTACTATAGTAATAAAGTTAATTAGTTAAGGTTATAGTGTTTGATCATAAAATATGATCTACCCTATGAGGGGTATCCCTTGTTAAAATCTTAAGAGACTACTAGGTTTGACCTTGTTGGATGATTTAACACTTATAATAGAGTAAGACTTCTATTAGGAGATTTACGAAGATCTGTTAAGACCACTCTATTAAGAGATTTACCCTAACTCTAGTTGACTAGAATAGATTTAGTACATGGCTCTTGGTTTGGTCTATAAGATGATCTTGAGTCTCCTCCTTGCTAACTAATACTCTCCTCTAATCTAATAATACTTGTCTTCCCCTTTCACTTCACTACTATGAATCTTCTAGATGCTTCCATATTTTGCCCCTTTATCTGAAATTTTGATCACATAACATAGAGATTTATGATCCACTTTGTGTAGATGTTCCGTAACAACCTCTGGAAGTATTAAATGTTCTATAATAACCTCTATAAGTATCAAATATTTTGTAACAACCTCTACAAAATTTAAATGTTCCTTCCAAGTTGGCTTGAAAAATATTTTACCTCAAACTCTGCATTGCTCAGTTTTTACTATTTCCTGATGCTCAACATTGTTGTTGTTGGATCTGTATTTTCTCATCATATACTATGTAACTCGACACATGTATGATTGAAACTTTCTTAGTCATTTTTGAGCTCGGTTCATATAGAAAATACTCAGTGACCATAACTTGCATGAATTCTATAGAACTTGGTAAATACTTTCTTATGTACATGACTCAGCCTATATAGAGTAGCTCGATCACAATGATGAGGGCCTGACTCTATCTTTTAAATGACTATTTGGTTGACACTAATACACAAAAATTGTTAGAGATATCAAAAATCTCCCCCTTTGACATTAGTGGAAAAATATTTTCTCATATTTACATCTTTACAATATAATCTAATAAATGAGCTCTCCCACTATGTATTATGACTTATGCTAATGAATAATGAATAAAATATGTAAAACTAAATAAAAAATTCATTTCTCCTTTATTCAAAACTAAATATTTTTAATGGATAGACCAAAACTAGTCCACTCAGCTCCTATGTTTGCTTGAATTTTCTCATAGCTCAAACATCACATGGTTTCCTTCTTTTCTAGGGTTGGATAGCCCATAACCCTATGTATCATTTTACTTTTGATTTCCATGGGTACATTTTGTAACTAATACTTCATGTTATGAATTCTTCTCAAAAAAACTTTAATCCACTCGATCTTGAAATCTATTGAGAATTCTAGGGCACAAGTTAACCATTTCCTTTCAACAAATTTGAATTCATCCTTCAAGATTACTATTGTCACTTAGGTTTGCACCCTTGTCCAAGGCCTATGCGCAAGGACAACCTAGTGAAACATGGAAACAACCTCTGAGCTGTGGGACTTCAACTACGAGGTTGAGTCTCCGGAGAAGGCCGGCTTCCTCTTACTATCCAGGTGCACCTATTTGTTCTCAGAAGGGAAAGGGAGAAAGAGAGCATTAAAGAAAATCTACCTAGTCTAATCTAAGGTGGTGATGCACCAAAACAAAGTGTTCAGACTCATTTTTTCCCATATATGCACTACAGAACTAGGGTAACATCCACAGTCATACATTCATTCAGACTTATATCGACCAACAACCACATACAGATCAGGAAACCAACTGAATAACACCAGGAACAGAAGATTTCACTTGTATATTATTCAATAGGCCAAAGATAGATATAGTATGCAGACCACTGATCTCAACAATACATCAATGAGAGGTAAAACGATACACATACATGTTGATGGCTAAAAGAGATGATACAGGATGCTTATCTAGCTCAGAGACAAAGGGATCTTTTACCCTGCAAGTCTGCAAGCAGTAGCAGAGAAAATCAGGGAGAGTCGACCCTAAGAACAAGTCACCAAATTGCCTTTATAGATTAGGCATAACTGAAGATTTCTGCACTACATTCACTTCTCACCTACTAGCATTAACTTTCCATCCCGAGAATCCAATCAAAGATCTGATTGAACATGACCTGCATACGAAGAAATCTAATATCCCTCTGAGAAAGAGCTTGGAGAAGACAGGAACGGTGCCACAACATTCCCTGACATGGTAGATGGATCGACCGGATGGATGGAGTGTCTTTCTACGTTTGGCATTCATTCTGAGTTGGTGGCAATTAATCACACCATCAAATTGTGGCAAAACCCAGATTTCTCATCATTCAGGATTTGTGCATCCATCGAATTGATCAGTCATCAGGCTCGATGAGCCAACTGGGCCATACAGGCCAATCACACCTTCGATCTCGCCACCCTGGTAGTCTATTTACATTTGACTGGGTGCTTACCACCCTTTTCATGAGACAGGGCGCTATGTCGCTATCGAAAAAGTCTTCGAAGATCTCGATAGCGCCATAGCGCCTAAGGGTTTCAACCTGAGTGTGCCACCTTACCATCTAACCGCAACTGCGTGCTAACCGCTACGTCAACTATGATGATTGCAATGATCATCATCTGTTAACCGTCTTACTTACTGTGCTTCCAAATCCAGGCCCACGAGGACACAGCGGACGGGCGCTAACTCGCTATCATAAAATTCGCGAGGCTTCTCCATGGCGAGATAGTGCCCGCCGCTGATCTTTGCAGATTTGACGGTGTAGAACTCGCCCCTACAATGTGCTGGTTGTGTCAAGAACCTGGTCCCACAACATGTCTGTGCCCTGACCTGGCATATGTGGCAATTCTTGATTCGTCACGGACCCTCCAATCTGTGACTGGGCCCATCCTATTTGGCACCACCTCAGCGATGCATCCTAGCGAGACTTGACCCCACCGACACATGGCAAAAGGGCGCCAAGTGGATATGCAAAAATTGAGACCAAATTCCCATAGCGCCATAGTGCCCACTGACAGCGTGCCTTGAGATTTACACGTGTCCCCACTTGATTCGCTATCTTGACGTCGAGCTGACAAATTGCGTTGCAAAGTACCGACGGGACCCATCTACCTGATCCTTCCTTGCCACAGTGAACTTTCTGCTTGGGCGCTATGTCGCCATCAGAAAATGCATTGGTTTTTTGTTGGCACCATAGCGCCTCGCCGTGTTTTTTGAAACCTTCGGGCCGTGAACCTGTCTACCTGCCGCCATGAAACCTCTGACCTGCCGTACTCTGCGACCTGCGACCGAACCCTGAATGACACCTAGCAATCCTTGGTGAGACCTAGCCCATGTTGATCTACATGGCGGATGGTCTCTATGTCACCATGATAAAATTCGCACATCTTCGCCATAGCGAGATGGCACCACCCATTGATGTGACCAAATCTGACGATGGTGAGGACTCGTCGTACCTCTTGCTTTCACCCTCCATGTCGATACACCTGGCATCGCCTTGAGACAAGACCCCACCTAACATGCATCACCAGGGCGTGATGTCACTGTCATAACTCTCGCGCAACTCCTCCATAGTGTGATGGCACTTACCGTTGATCTGAGTTGATCTAACGGTGGTGAATCTAAGCCTCGACTGTGTTAGCCGTGCCAACAGGAACTCTGACTTGGCACACCTGGTTTCTCCTGATTCGTCGCCAAAACACCTGATCACGTCGGTCATTGAAACTTGTTGCCGTGACTATTTTCGTTGGGCACTATGTCGCTATGGAGATTTTTTGGCTGATATGCGATAGCGACATAGCAGACAAGGCACCATGGAACTTTTCTGACCCGTCGAACGCTGGACACACCTCTGCAATGTGTCCTCAGGGAGTCATCATGGTATCATAAATATCGTGCATTTTCTTTATAGCACGATGGCATCAATCGTCGATCTGCTCAAATCTGACGGCCAGAAACTTGCAGGTTGTAACATTAGAATACTTAATTGTTGCACGAGCCACACTTTCAAATTTAAATCCTTGGCGGTAAAACCAGAGGTAACACTTCTGGCGACTCGCAGGGGGCATGAGCCTGCTCAATGCATGAACAGTGCCTGAGAATGATCCATTGGGCCATGGAGTCAGAAAAGAGGGCCCAGAAGTCACGGAACCGAGAGTTGCAAGAAACCCTAACCCTTAATGAGGAAATCAAAACATTAAAAAACCCTTGAACTCTGGCTCTGTCTTGTGACATGGAAAAAAAATAGGACCTCCTCAGCAACCTAAGACTTGTCAAAACTTCGGGAACTGGCGAATCAAGAAGTGAGCCATGTGCACACACACTTATTGTAAAATAGGAACAACATGAAGCAACTAAACTAACTATGTACATGGATTCACAACTTTTTCCAGAAACAGGGCTTCAGATGGATCCCATTGACTAGAATGGGTAAAATTTCACCATTTGGCCTGCTTAGCTGGAACGCATTGGCCTGTTTGCAACTGGAGATCAGATAAGGGCCACTCCATAATGGATCAAATTTGGAGTGCCTTCCTGGTTTTGCTCTGTCTGAGTCCCACTTGAGAACTAAATCTCCCTCTCTAAAGATTCTGGCCCTTGCCTTCTTCTCAAAACTCTTCTTCATCTACTGTTGGTGTATCTCCAGGGTTTTCATAGCTTTGTTTCTCTTTTCTTCCAGTTAAATCAACTCTTCCATTCTTACTAACATGAAACTATTTTCAACTAACTCCAGCTGATGAGCCAACTCCAAGGATGGGAATTCAAACGAGATTGGAAGTTTGGCCTCCCTACCATATACCAGCACAAAAGGTGAATTCCCAATAGATCTCTTGGGTGTTATCCTATCAGCCCACAGAGCAGTCCTTAATTTTTTATGCTAGACCCTCTGATTGTCTTCTATCGTTCTCCTTATGATTCTGATCAGATTTTTGTTGGAAGATTCAGCTAAACCATTACCCTAGGGGTAGTAATTTGATGATGTGCTCAGATAGATATTGTGGCTAATTGCCCATGCACAAATCTGGGTTCCAACAAAGGATTTGGCATTATCTGAGATGATAGTAGAAGGAGCTCCAAACCTAGATACAATTCCATCAAGGAATTCAACAACCGATGGCTCTGTAGCATCCTTCAAGGCAACTGCCTCTGTCCACCTAGTGAAATAATCTGTAGCAGCCAAAATCCATTTATGACCTGCACTAGATGGAGGATTAATGGGGCCTATAAAATCCAACCCCCACTGCGTGAAAGGCTGATCCACCTGAATGGGGTGAAGAGGAAGAGCTGCAAGTCTTTGTTTACCTAAGAAAAAGGCACATTTCTCACATTTTCTCACATACCTATAACAATCATGGAACAGAGATGGCCAGTAATATCCAGCCCTCATGATCTTCATGGCGGTTGTCCTTGCAGAGAAGTGGCCACCATTAGGGCCATCATGAAGTTCTTTAATCATCCTCTCAACCTGATCTTGTTCAATACATCTCAACAGGTTCCCATTAAAATCCCTCCTGAATAGGATATCATCAATCACAACATAGGGAATGGATTGCATTCTATATTGTCTTCTTTTAGTTCTGTCCAATCCTTGAGGGTATCCATTCCCTGATAAAAGGTTCCTCATGTCATCTATCTAGCTCGTTGGGGCATTAATATTTCTTTCCTCCTGCTGCTCTGTAATTACCATAGCAGTCCCTTCATCTGAATCCTGACCTGATAACATTTCCTTGCATAATCCTCTCCCTCTTACCAACTTGGTAATTTGAATATCAACATCATATTCCATTACCCTAGTGATCCATCCAGCTCTCTTTTCACTGATGTCCTTGCTTAACAAGAAGTCTTTTACACTCGCATGGGGCACCAACAAATGGATCCTATTGTGGGATAAGAGGTGTCTAAATTTCTTCAAGGCTCTAATGACTGCAAGGGCTTACTTTTCTACAAAGCTATACTTATCTTCATATTCCTTGAGTCCTTCACTAAAGAAGGCTATGGGCTGCTCCTCATTCTTGTCATTTGTCTGAGTCAAGACAGCAGAAACACTTGACTCACCACCTAAAGTGTAGAGGATGAAATCTTTCTCAAAATTTGGGTTCATGAGAGTGGGGGCCGAGGCTATGGCTTCCTTAATTTCTTCAAAAATCTCCTTCCCCTCCTTGGTCCATGAGAAGACCATATCTTTCTTAAGCATGGCTATGAGGGGTTTCACCATGATAGCAAGATTAGGAATAAACCTCCTTACAAAATTTATCCTACCAAGGAAACTTTGCAGCCCTTTCTTGTGTTTAGGGAGAGGAAGGGCAAGTATTTCTTTTGTTCTTTTTGGATCAATGGTCAACCCATCCTTAGATACAATGTGTCCCAGTAATTTTCCTTGGCTTGTAGCAAAGACACACTTGGCTGGGTTGAGGGAAACCCCAAACTCTCTACATATTAGAAATACCTGTCTCAAATGATCAAGATGATCTTTTACATTCTTGGAATATACAGTTTTATCATCAAGGTATACTAAGAAAAACTTGTCAATTAAACTTTTATAAGCTACCTCCATTTCCTTTTGGAATATGGCACCTGCATTTGTTAGCCCAAATGGCATCTTGCAATAACCATAGGTGCCCCACTTAGTGGTGAATGCTGTCTTATATCTGTCAAATTCTTTAACCAACACTTGGTTATAACCAGAAAATCCATCAAGAAAAGAGAACCTTCTTGACCCATTGACCTTGGACAGAATTTGCTCCATAGAAGGGAGAGGATGGTGATCCTTGAGGGAAGCCTGATTAAGATCCCTAAAGTCCACACACAATCTGATTTCTCCATTCTTCTTCCTTACCGGGACAAGGTTAGCCACCCATGATGAGTATTTGATAGGAAAAATTATGTTAGCTTCAATCAACTTGGATAGTTCCTTCCTCATTAAGGGTTCAATATTGGGATTCACTGGCCTCTGTTTTTGCCTTACTGGCTTGACCCTATCAACTAAATCTATGGTATGCTGAAACAAACTAGGGTCAAACCCCTTTAAGTCATCACATGTCCAAGAAAACACATCATTAAATTCTTGACATAGATGAATAAAATTTTCTTGCTCAGCCTCAGAACATACCTTCCCCATGTTAAGAGATTTTCCATCAGCAATAGTAACTGGAGCATGATCATCCTTTTCTGCAGCTAGATTTATTCCTTTGCCTCTTGTCTGATCATAAGGATTAAAGAAACTCTCCAAGGTAATGAGACCCTTGGGAAACTTGTTGGAACTGAGGTGAATGATCTGATCACCATACTGATCTTGTAGTCTTGACTGATTTCTTTCTGAAAATTATGCTTCATTCTACAAGAAACTCACAATCTACTCATCAGACTCAAACACCTGCCAATGAGTATTATTATTAGGAATAGTAGGCCTTATTACCACCCTTATTTGTTGCTTCTTCTCTTCCTCAAGATTCCCTGGCACATCATAAGATGCACCCACTGCTACGAGTCTATCAACATATTTGTTTTCTTTCCTAGGAATGCTTTGAATATTAAATGCTTGGAAACCCTTAAGAAAATCCCAGACTCTGTGTTTGTAAGACTTGAGCAGGCCATGTTTAGTGATATTCTAATTTCTCACTTGGTTCACTAGCAACTCACTGTCTCCATATACTTTCAAGGCTTGAATTCCCCTCTTTTGGGCAAGTAGGAGACCTTGGATCAAAGATTCATACTCGGCCACATTATTGGTACAACTGAATTGGAGCCTAAAAGAGAAGTAGTATCTTATTTGTGCAGGGGAGATCAACATAACACTGGCCCCTGCTCCATTTCTATTCCTTGAGCCATCAAAGTACATATTCCATATTCCACTTATGTCATCATTGGCTCCAACAAGATCAGGAACTTGAGCCTCCTTCTCTATTATGCAATATGTACTAAGGCATGTCTCAAGAGTTTCCGACATAGGCTCAAATTGACATGTATTTCCCCACTCATCTAAGAAGAAATCAAGAATCTCTACTATGGAGGTGGCAGGCTCATTTACTATGTCATTTTCATCCATCTCCAAAATGGTGCAATTCATATTAATAAAGTTGGGAGTGTAGGGTTTAGTGTGATGAAGGGCTTGAGGTTCTACTCTAATTGAAGTGTTGGCCCCATATCTGGTCTTAAATGACATATAAGACCAATCAGCAGATATGAATCCACCTATTTGGGCAGTGAAGTCTCTTGAAAGATAGATGGCAAAATAGGGCTTAACTTCAGCAACAGATATGTCTTGAATCACAGTACAACCAGGGCATGCATGTAGGTCCATTTCCACATTCTTAAGGATGCCTACGATTTTGACAGTACTCCCATCTAATTGTAACACATCCCTAATAATGGGCTCATATTTCATTCCTAAAGCATAAGCAACACACCTAGGCATTACAGAGCTACTAGCCCCTGAATCTATCATGCAATTATGGACTAACTTGCCCCCTATAATCAGAGAAACATAGAATGGAGGAGGTCTAACCTTTTTATTTGTCTCCACATCACCTGATGGTTGTACTAAACTAGTGTCACTCTCCGTGGTAGATGACTGATCTTTGGGCTCAATCTTTTCCAATTCTTGCTGTAGCATCCTTTTCTGCATTGGTATGGTGGCAACTGCATCCCACATGGAAATGCTTACATTAGTTCTCTTCATTTGCTCTACCACACTCAAGGGTGCATTAGGAGTTTTGGCGGAAACTTTAGGAGTTGTACCCATAAGAGGCTGAGATGGAGCAACATAGGGATCACTTGCATCCTCCTTTCTTGGACCTTGCCTTTGCTGTTGTGAAGTTTTTTTCTGCTCATTTTCTTTTTTTGTATGAGGTATAACACTCAAAGTTGAGGCCTACTCAGGAGAAAGGGGGGCAGTATGTTCCATAGCTCTCTTCTTTCTTCTTGTGTTATGAGCAATGAAATCCTGGTTTACATTACAATGCTCCTCCATCTGGTGATTCATAAAAGAGCAATCACCCTGCCTCTGAACATATTAGGCCTCCTAGGGATGATCTTCCTTGTGTGATTTCTTTACTATGGACTCCTGGACAATTAGGGCCAAATAAGATTCTACTTTCTGACATAGGCAGTAGGTATAAGAATAGTTACATGAAGGACAGAAGTCTTGATCTTGGGCTAAGTTATTTTGAGGAACTAAAGGTCTACTCTGATTTGAGTTTGAAGCAGCAGCATGACTATTTTTCCTATTCTGATCAAAAGAGCTATTCCAATGATTAGGAGGCCTACCACCACTTAGAGCCTGATGTTGTAATTGGGGGGGCTTGCCACTTTGGGCTTGCTGCCTTTCTAAGGCCACCACCTTGTTACTCATTTTTTGTATTAGAGAAAAACTATCCTCTAATCTCTTCCCTTGGTCCTTCAACTCCTTCCCCTGTTCTTGCAATTTTTTATCCAGAGTCCTCTCTCTTTTATCTGTATTCAGCACTAGACCTTGGAGCATTTCCTTGAGTTCCTCTATTCCGTTTGAGGATGTGGAAGCTTGGGGAACTGGAGTAAGGTCTTGTGACATAGAAATTGTAGGGAGAGGGGCTATTGCTGGTTGGTGGTTGGGAACATCAGGAAAGAAAGGCATAGGAGGCCTTGGAGCCAACTTTCCTCCTTGTATTAGGATGTTCTCAGCTTTTATAGTTGTCTCATAAGCATTCGGTAATGTATCTCCTCCCATAGTTTGGATTGTAGTGGCAATGTCACTGTTGAAAGCTCTAAGGTAATGCAAGAAGGCATTACCAGGGGTAGGTTTCACTATAATAGGTATTCTATCCCATGTCTTTTTGAATTTGTAATTAAAATCGGTCATACATTCATGGGGGGCTCTTTTTATTGTAGTCAGCTGCTCTAGTAGTGACAAATGGTCACTCTTATCCTCAAAATGTTTGCATAATCCTGCTACTAGTCCATCCCAATCAGTTATGGAACCATGAGCTAAGCCTCTATACCACTGTAATGTTTTTCCTTTTAAAGATGAGGCTAGAAGTCTGATAGCAACATCGTCTTTTGTAATACCATGAATATTGCAGACATTCGCTACCTCCTGGATATGCTCTAAAGGGGAAATAGAAGTTTCACCAGTAAAATCAGGTATACTTTTTAGTGCAGATACTGGTATATCATGTCTTTGGGCTAACAACAGAGGACATCCACCATTAAAGGTGGCAAAAGCATGAACTCTTGGCTGTGCCATATAAACAAGTGTTCTATTGATGAGTGTTGATGGCAATCTAGGCTGAGTTCGAATAGTAGGGGGAGTAGAGACAGATCTTATAGGTATATCAACTATTATTCTACCCCTAACTGGTGATAATGAAGTTCTAGTCCTTCTTCTCCTAGGATTTGAAAGAGAAAGCTCTTGATATTGAAATTTACCTCTAGAAGACACCCTTGTTTCAGTCCTAGGCATGAATTACTGCAAACTTGGTCTGGAACTAGACTTTTTGATGTTTGGAGTCACCAAGTACTTGAAGAATTAGCCTCTTAAAGGCTCAAAAACTGAAGCCAACACTACTTCTTCAACATTTATCTCTAGAATTCTTTCTTCTTGACACCAGTAGACCTCAAATTTTTTGATATGAGTCCCACCGGGCGTGCCAAAAACTATTGTCACTTAGGTTTGCACCCTTGTCCAAGGCCTATGCGCGAGGACAACCTAGTGAAACATGGAAACAACCTCCAAGCTGTGGGACTTGAACTGCGAGGTTGAGTCTCCGGAGAAGGCCAGCTTCCTCTTACTGTCCAGGTGCATGTATCTGTTCTCAGAAGGGAAAGGGAGAAAGAGAGCATTAAAGAAAATCTACCTAGTCTAATCTAAGGCAGTGATGCACCAAAACAGAGTGTTCAGACTCATTTTTGCCCATATATGCACTACAAAGCTAGGGTAACATCCAAAGTCATACATTCATTCAAACTTATATTGACCAACAACCACATACAGATCAGGAAACCAACTGAATAACACTAGGAACAAAAGATTTCACTTGTATATTATTCAATAGGCCAAAGATAGATACAGTATGCAGACCACTGATCTCAACAATACATCAATGAGAGGTAAAATGATACACATACACGTTGATAGCTAAAAGAGATGATACGGGATGCTTATCTAGCTCAGAGACAAAGGGATCTTTTACCCTGCAAGTCTGCAAGCAGTAGCAGAGAAAATCAGGGAGAGTCGACCCTAAGAACAAGTCACCAAATTGCCTTTATAGATTAGGCATAACTGAAGATTTCTGCACTACATTCACTTCTCACCTACTGGCATTAACTTTCCATCCTGAGAATCCAATCAAAGATCTGATTGAACATGACTTGCATACTAAGAAATCTGATATCCCTCTGAGAAAGAGCCTGAAGAAGACAGGAACGGTGCCACAACATTCCCTGACATGGTAGATGGATCGACCAGATGGATAGAGTGTCTTTCTGCACTTGGCATTCATTCTGAGTTGGTGACAATTAATCACACCATCAGATTGTGGCAAAACCCAGATTTCTCATCATTCAGGATTCGTGCATCCATCGAATTGATCAGTCAACAGGCTTGATGAGCCAACTGGGCCATGCAGGCCAATCACACCTTCAATTTCGCCACCTTGGCAGTCTCTTTATGTTTGACTGGGCGCTTACCACCCTTTTCGTGAGACTAGGCGCTATGTCGCTATCGAAAAAGTCTTCGATGATCTCGATAGCGCCATAGCGCCTAAGGGTTTCAACTTGACTGCGCCACCTTACCATCTAACCGCAACCGCGCGCTAACCGCTATGTTGACTGCGATGATCGAAATGACCATCATCTGTTAACCGTCTTACTTATTGTGCTTCCAAATCCAGGCCCACAAGGACACGCAGCGCACGGGCGCTAACTCGCTATCATAAAATTCACGCAGCTTCTCCATGGCGAGATAGCACCCGCCGTTGATCTTCATAGATCTAATAGTGTAGAACTTGCCCCTGCAACGTGCTGGTTGCATCAGGAACCCGGTCCCATGACATGTCTGTGCCTTGACCTAGCATATGTGGCAATTCTTGATTCGTCGCGGACCCTCCAATCCGCGACTGGGCCCATCTTGTTTGGCACCACCTTAGCGATGCATCCTGGCGAGACTTGACCCCACTGACACATGGAAAAAGGGCGCCAAGTCACTATGCAAAAAATGAGACCAAATTCCCATAGCACCATAGCACCCACTGACAGTGTGCCTTGAGCTTTACATGTGTCCCCACTTGATTCGCTATCTTGATGCCGGGCTGACAAATTACGTAACAGAGTACCGACGAGACCCATCTGCCTGATCCTTCCTCGCCATGATGAACTTTTCACTTGGGCGCTATGTCGCCATCGAAAAATGCATTGGTTTTCCATTGGTGCCATAGCACCTCGCCGTATTTTTTGAAACCTCTGGGCTGTGAACCTGTTTGCCTGCCGCCACGAAACCTCTGACCTACCGTACTCTGCGACTTGCGACCGGACCCTGAATGACACCTGGCAATCCTTGGTGAGACTTGGTCCATGTCGATCTATGTGGCGGATGGTCGCTATGTCGCCATGATAAAATCCGCACATCTTCACGATAGCGAGATGGCGCCATCCATTGATGCGACAAAATCTGACGATCGTGAGGAATCGTCATACCTCTTTCTTTCGCCCTCCATGTCAATACACCTGGCATCGCCTTGAGACACGGCCCCACCTAACACACATCACCAGGGCACGATGTCGCTGTCATAACTCTTGCCCAACTCCTCCATAGTGCGATGGCACTTACCGTTGATCCAAGCTGATCCGACGGTGGTGAATGTAAGCCCCGACTATGTTAGTCGTGCTGATAGGAACTCTGACCTTGCACACGTGGTTTCTCCTGATTCATCGACGAAACACCTGATCACCTTGGTCGTTGAAACTTGTTGCCGTGACTATTTTTGTCGGGCCCTATGTCGCTATGGATATTTTTTGTTTGATATGTGAGAGCGACATAGCGGACAAGGGATCGTGGAACTTTTTTGACCCGCCGAACATTGGACCCACCTCTGCAACGTGTCCTCAGGGGGTCATCACGCTATCATAAATATCGTGCATTTTCTTTATAACGCGATGACACCAACCGTCAGTCTGCTTAGATCTGACGGCCATAAACTTGCAGGTCGTAACATTAGAATACTTAACCGTTGCACGAGCCACGCTTTCAAATTTAAATCCTTGGCGATAAAACCAGAGGTAACAATTACTTGATTGCACAACTTCTCATATTCTTCTATGATCTCATAGTGTCCTACTTCTTTGATTTTGCACATATACCAATTTATAACATCATGAATCATAATAACTTTAGGTGGTATCAAAGATAACACACCAATTGAATCTCCTTTCATCACAATTTCTTGAATAGAACACAACTTTGGTGGGGGACAAGCATCGCTCTTCACTAGTTGAATTTTACTAACATCTTGACTTATTCTAGTGGTTGATGAAGCTACCATGATCATTGTTAGGGTTTGAAGTTATTTCTTCTCTTTATTACTTGGCATGGTTATGATCTTCACTTGTTCAAGATTCTTGTTCAAATTGTTCTTGAAATCTTTTCCTTTGTCACTCAAATCACCAAATTGCTTTGTATCTCAAAAATTTGTATGCAAGGTATGAGATAATATCTTCAAAATTTGATATATACCTTCTTTTGGTTGATTTAGTGTCTCCATTAATGCTATGTACTTAGGTAAGTGGGAGCCAGTTATCTCAGTTGATATTCATGTCTTTCAACTAGGTCTTTTAATTTAAATAGATTAGTCTCTTTCATAACACTCACTCTCTACCATTCCACTTGGTCTCTATCATTCCACTTCTGAAGTGCTCGGTCTATGTTGCAATGCTTAGTCAACATAAACAATTGAGTGGCACTCGGAAACCTTTTACAAATTTGTTCTTATGCATCTTCATATATGCAAATATGAAAATTTGGCACATTTTATGTAAGAAACCAATGTATGATGTATCAATTAAATATGCAATATCATACATACCTCTCTTTCTTAGTTTGAGATGACATGATCACCTTCTCCATTGGATTGGGTGACCTCAACTTCATTAGCTCCACTATTTCCATTTTCTGCTCTCCTCTTCCATTTTTGATTCATTTCATTCCTAATCTACTCAATATCCACTTCGCCTTCAGCTTTGTCTTTTGTATGATTTGTTGAATGTACTTGAGTCCTACAATTCTTTCTTAGATGTCCAAAATTTTGACATTGGAATGTGCATTGTTAGGTGAATAATTCTTTCTCTAATTTTTTTAGTAGGGATTTTTTTGTGATCTACATTCAAATTATCTATGCCCATATTTTTTACAATTATAGCAATATCCTTCAAATCTAGGTGTAGTAGGTGCATTCCTCATTCTTTACCTACACTCATGTATTTGATGTCCTTATTTCTTGTAGTAAAAATAGTAAATAGTAAACTTAGGTATAGAATTTTGCATACCATGTTTGCTTCAACAAATATTTTTAGTATGACCAAGTTTTCCATAGTGATAGCAGATAGAAAATTGGTTTGTCCTTTGACTTTGCATTCCCCAGTTCTCCATTCCTAGATGATTCTCCTTGCTTAGTGCATGGATGTTCTGACCCATTGCAAAAACTAGATGACTTCATAATTTCTTCATAATACTTCATTTCCTCTTTTGGTTTGTTGAATCTATGCATCAATTCTTTCTCATTTTTTAGTTCATTCATTAGTATATCCTTTTGTGATTTGAGATTTACAATTTCCACATCCTTGTGATTCAATCCTTGATTTGCAAGCATTCATTGATTCATCATATCCAATTGAGTGTTTGTGAGCTTTTTTACATCTGATATCCTTTCTTCAAATCTTGCATAGCCATCACCTTTTTGTCTTCTTCAGCCATAGTCCTATCTTCTTTAGCTTTCTTCCTTTGTTCATTCACTCCATATAGTCTTATTGATTGGATTTCATGTTCTCTTTTCAGTCCTCTTATTTCTTCATTAAGGATTTTTTTCTTTTCAAGTAGATCAACAAATGATTTTTCATTTGGATTAATTGATTCAAACAATCCTACAATCTCAGCTTCTTCATAGGAAAATTGTTTTATTTTGATGGCAATTTCCTTTCTCCCTTTTAGGTAATCCTTCATACCTTGTATTGCTTTCTCAAGTTTCTATAGTATGAGTTGGATGTCAATCACTTAATTTTCAATAACCTTGTCAAGTTTAAAAGCCTCCATCTCCAAGCAATTAAGCTTCACTAAGAGAACCAATGCTCTGATGCCAATTGTTGATTAATGCTATTGTAAACAAGATAAACAAGATACTGAGAGGGGGTGGGGTTGAATCAAAATCTTATACACTTAAACATTTTCACCAATTAATTCACATCTATCGATAAAATTGTGCATGTAAAACTTTTAATGCAAACTTGTTGTAACATATAAATTTGATCTATCACATGCATTAAGATAAAACACATATTTAGACAATATTTGTTACCTAGAAACCCTCCAAGGTGAAGGTAAAACTATGGTGGAGATGACACCCACAAACCTTCACTACTATAGTAATAAATTTAACTAGTTAAGGTTAATATGTTTGATCATAAAAATATGATATACCCTATTGTTAGAATATATAGTGCACCAATATGACTGGGAGGGTGGGGGCGTGGGGGGTGAATCAACTATATAATTATTATCACAATTAATCAACCTTATAGGAACTTAACCATATGATAAATATAATCATAAACCACAACAAAATACTCATGCACAATAACACCAAATATATTAGCTAGGGAAACCCTTGATCAGAGGAAAAACCCCATGGGGATGGTACACACAAGATGATGTAGTTATATAAATATTCCTTATTAGAGGATAGACCCTATTAGGAGTCTATCACAACATTCAATACATATCAGTCCCTAGTAGGAAACTTTGAATCCCTATTACGAGATTCTAGCCCTATTAGGAGTTGTGGAAGGTAGATGGAACCATTGTCCAAATAGCTTCAAGGGAAAGACCAATGACCCACTATCCAAATGATCACTATATTATTTCATGTAGAATAATAGATTTGAGCTATACTTCCTTCCTCTTCCTATGTCCTATCAATTAGACCTCTTCTTCTTCTAATATTGATACTAGATCAATAACTTTGCATCTAATAATCCCTTAGACTGCTTACTCACATTCACCAATACACTCTATTCCTTTTTGCATTTCCTTGATTACTTTAAATCCAATAATTTATCACATACCCTTACAAAAAAGGAAAACATCTTCCCCTTTATACCCTATCTTCAAGATAATTCCTTGAGTTAGCCTTGAAACTTTCCCAATTAATTATAATAAGATAATTAATTAATTCATAATTATACAAAACTTCACATGTGCAACTTCGTGACTTGCACGCTTACTGATTTCACCATAAGACTATCCTCAATCATTGTATAATTGTGCATCAACAGATTACATCATCTCTGGAAGATATAATAGGATCATCAAAAACTTCTTTTGATGCACTGTCTCTATATTGCTCTTTGGAAATAACTTAAGGCTTTTGTACATCTTTTTCTTAGATTACACGCATTTGACCTTGTCATCAAGAAATAGTATGAAACATGTCCTTAACTACACTTCACCTATACATGAAAACTCTTTCTATACATGTAAGATCTCTATCTGGTATTGTGCCAGTCTTTTCAAAATTACTGCTATATTGACATCAATGACAAACACAGTCATAAATGCAACAAGTCAATGCTCTCCATTGCTTAGGATTCTCCCCCAAAGGAATACCGTCAGCATTCATGCTAAAAATCTCCCTCTTTTGCATTGATGACAACATAGGTAAAAAACATCTATGTTCCAAGAATACCAAATAGTACTCTACTCCTCTTGTTGTCGTGCTCATCCTTCAAATCCTCTAAAGTAAAACTCTATTCTATATTTTCATGTTGTAAATCTCCCCCGTAGAGATATTCATGAATATTTCTAAATCTCCCTAATAGAGATATGCATCTATCTCTCCCCCATTCAACTAAAGGATGTATTTCATGCACTCTTCTCCTCCATTGACATCAATGACAAAGGCCTTATTATGTCCATTGTCTACTCCAAGTTTTCAACTAGCTCAAGTGTCTAGGGACACTATTTAGTAAAAAATACCAAGATTCCTTAATTAGTCTGATCATCATAGATACTCCCTCATGTAGGAAGCATCAATACTCATTCTAGTCAAACAATAGTTCTATGTACAACTAGAGTGCTTCAATATCTGCATTATCTACTCTGAACTAGACATGAGCATAACCTTAGGCATAACTCTCAAATACTCAAATGTATCTTTAGATAAAGGATTCATAAAGATATCTAGAATTTTATCTTTAGTACTCACATACTCCAATCTAATCTCCTTTTCTATTGCCTTCTCTTCAAAACATGATACTTAATAGATATATGCTTAGTCTTAGAATGTAATACAAGATTCTTAGACATGTACTCACTATACTTATTTTATCATAGTATATGATAATAGGTTCTAAAAATTCTATCCTAATGTCTTTCAATATCTACTTCATCCACATCACTTGATTATAGTTATTTGTTGCTGCCACATACTTTGGCTCAACTGTACTCTACAAAATACAATCTTGTTTCTTGCTTAGTGAAGAAACCAATCTTCCTCGAAGAAAGAATGTCCCACCACTAGTGCTCTTTCTGTGATCTATACTACCTATCCAATCCACATTAGTATAAGCACATAGAGTGAAATAAGTCGATCTATCATACCATATCCCATAATCATATGTTTCCTTCAAATATATGAATATCCTTTTTGCTACTACATAATAATAATCCTCAGGATCAGCTTTAAATCTAGCTACAATCCCAATTTCATTTTCTATAGATGTTCTAGTGTGAGTGAGATATTGCAAACCTTAAATTATGTGTCTCTACTTAATCTTATTCTCAACTGTAGGTGTCTCATCTTTGATAGATAACTTGTGACCAATTATCATTGGTATACCAACTAGCTTACAAATTTCCAATCCAAATCTATTCAAGAAATCTTTCAACTACTTATCTTATCAAATAAAAATACCATCATTGTTCTATACAATTAGTAAACCTATGAAAAACTTCATTTCTCAAATCATACTCATTTCAAACTCATTCTTCATTTCTTTGGAAAACTTATCACTTGCTTCATCATTACCTCCAAATATTATGTCATCAACAAATATTATTATTATTATCAACAATCTATTCTCTATTTATTTCAAATACAAGTTACTATCTACCGTATCTTTAGCAAAGCCAAGCTTTGCCAAATAATTGTCCAACCTTGCATACTAGGTTTGAGGTGCTTGCTTCGAACCATACAGAGATTTATTTACTATGCATACCATGTCTTTCTCTTCTATTATAGGAAAGCCTACAAGTTTTTCAATGTATTCCTCTTCTTCAATTTCTCCATTTAGGAAGGTGGATTTAACATCCATTTGATACACTTTGAATTTCTTGTTTAATGCATAAGCCAAGAATATTCTTACTACTTTCATTCTAGCTACAGGGTCATATGTTTCCTCATAATCTATTCCTTGTTTTGAATATCCTTTCTACATAACTCTAGCCTTGGTTTTTACAACTTCACCTCATTCATTCATCTTGTTTCTAAATACTGATTTGGTTCCTATTGTTAGAAGCAATAGTCCACCAACATAATGAAGAGGTTCAAGGGGGGGGCAGGGGTGGTGGGGTGGGTGTGGTGGTTGAATTAATTATCCAATAATTAAAAAAATTATCTTATTTAAAGAAACGTAACCATTCAACCAAGGTAAACAACAACCATACAGAGATGCACATAGACAATTACACTAGATATGTTGACTAGTGAAACCCTTGATCAGAGGAAAAACTCTAGGGGAATGATGGCCACTAGATGATGTACTAATATAAACATTCTTTGTTAGAGGAGAGACTCTATTAGGAGTATATTATAACATTTAGTATAATGAGTCCCTATTAGGAGACTTTGAATCCCTGTTAGGAAATTCCAACCCTATTAGGAGTTGTGGTACGATGTATGCAAGAAGAGCCCATTGTCCAAACATGCAATTTCAACTATAAGAAGAGCTCACTACTCAAAGAAGTAATTTACTGATATCTTCTTCTTTCCCCTATCCTGTCCTTTTTTCTATCAACTAGACCAATCACTGTTAGACCTTGTAGACTAGGTCACAAACCTTGGATCCAAATATCAAACCTTGGATCACTCAGCAAAACCTCGACAATGAAGTTTCCTTCATTTTTGCACTACTCTCCTCAGCTTCACATTCCATACTTTCTGCTACTTTTCAAACATTCACAATTTCCATTCATCCATATCATGATTTAAAGTAAAATATCCTTCCTTTTATATTGAGTCCCTAAAATAATTCCCTAAGTCAATTGTTAGTCCTTCTCAATTAATTATTATAGGACCTCACTAAGAACACGTTACACTTAGCAATAACCTTAATCGTTCATCTTGCAACTTGAATAACTTTCCTTACATGCAATATTATGATGAGTGAGCTTAGCCACAACTTCCTCAACATGTCTTCTTCATGTCCTCAACCTTGATCCTCAAGATATCAATTCTACTAGGAGATGCAACAAATTTACTAGAACATGTCTCTACAAACTCTATCTTAGAACATACATCAACAAAACTTACATAACTTCTTCTAGACTTATCCTTTCTACTTCCAATGTTAACTACATATACTAGATACTCCAAAATATAACCCATAACCAAAAGTGGTTATCGTGCTCAACTAGCCATCCATACCAACTTAATCTTTCCATTGTTCTTCTACCAAATACCATAGAAGACATCAAACATGCTATGTTGACATCAACAAAAAAATTTAGTCATGAATGTAACATATCATCAAACTAATCTCTCAAAACATCTTGCCAATCTTCCAATAATCTCCCCCTTTGGCATTGATGGAAACATAGATGAAAAACATCTATTTCAAAGAATACCAACAAAAGATAGACAATCTTCAAGTCCTCTTCATCAATCATACTCCCCCATAGTATGATGCCAAACTTCTCCCTGATAGTATGATGTTTTGATGCCAAACTCTCCCCCATTGACATCAATGTCAAACATTTTTGCAACCAACATCTCTGCAATAATTGATACTTAAGTACTAGCTCGAGTGTCAGAAGACACTTTTCAAAACAACATCAACAAGAGTCCTAGATAACTCTGTCCATCACAGATAACCGCCATACAAGAAGCATTAGGATCCAGTCCAAACAAACAATGGTGTTCTATTACCCTCTACTAATGCACTCTTGCATCTTCTACTCTGATGTAGGAAGGGGAATAACCCCAAGCATACCTCACAAATACTCAAAAGTCTCTTTGGGAAGAGGCTTAGCCAATATATCTACAATCTACTCTTTTGTGCTCACATATTCCAATCCAATTTCCTTTTCTGCAACTTTTTCTCTCAACATATGATACTTAATAGAAATGTTCTTAGTCCTCAAATGCAATAGTCATTTCTTAGATACATTTACCATGCTTGTGTTCTCACAATAAATAACAATAGGTTCACTAATTTCTATCCTTATATCCTTCAACAACTACTTCATCCAAATTACTTGATTGCAATTATTTGTTGTTGCAACATGCTCTACTTCTGCTATACTTTGAGATGTACAATCCTACTTCTTTCTTAATGAAGAAATCAATATTCCTCTAAGAAAGAAAGCTCCTCCACTGGTACTCTTTCTTTCATCCATATTAGCTACCCAATTTGCATCAATATAAGCACTTAGAGTAAAATCATTATATTTTTCATACCATAATCCAAATTCTAAAGTTTTTTTTACATATCTAAATATCCTTTTTACTACTACATAATGTGATTTTCTAGGATCAGCCTGGAATCTTGCAACAATTCCAACTATATTTGCTATATCTAGCCTTGTGTGAGTTGGATATTGCAAACCTTTGATTGTAGATCTATACTTCTTCTACTCAATAGTAGGTGTCCCATCCTTAGTAGATAACTTGTGTCTAGTTACCATAGGTGTTCCAATAGGTTTACATGTTTCCAAACCAAACTTTTTTTAGTAAATCCTTCAAGTGCTTAGTCTGAAAAATAAATATTCCTTCTTTATTCTATACTATCTACAATCCTAGAAAATATTTCATCCCTCCTATAATACTCATTTCAAACTCTTTCTTCATCTCTTCTACAAACTTCTTACTTTCTTCATCATTACCTCCAAATATAATGTCATCAACAAATATTACCAAAATCATTAAACCATCATCAGTTTCTGTCCAATATAGATTACTATCTTCCATACCTTTTTTATATCCGAGCTTTGTCAAATGCTTGTCCAACCTTGCATACTAGGTTTTGGGTGCTTGCTTCAATCCATAGAATGCTTTCCTTGGTCTGCATACTATATCCTTTTCATCTATGAAAGGGCATCTTTCAAGCTAATCAATGTATACTTCTTCTTCAAGTTCTCCATTTAGAAATGCTAACTCGACATACATCTGATATATGTTGAATTTCTTCTATGTTGCATGGGCTAAGAATAATCTTACTACTTCTATTATAGTCATTGGAGCATATATCTCCTCATAATCTATTCCTTCTTGTTGTGAGTAACCTTTACATACCAATCCTGCTTTATTTCTTACAACTTCTCCTTGCTCATTCATTTTGTTCCTAAATACCCATTTAGTTCCTATTACATTCTTATCTATTGGTCTAGGTAACAATTCCCATGTCTCATTATTTTCTATCTAATCTAATTCCTATTTCATAGCTTGCTTCTAGTAATCATCTTTACATGCTTCATCTGTAGTATTATGCTCTACTGGAGATATGAAGCATAGTTTTTCATTAACTCTACTTCTTGTCATCACACCTTTGTCTTTGCTTCTAACGATCTATTTGGATGGGTGATTCTTTATCATGTTCTTTCCTAAATTATGAGCTATTATCTCAACTCTTGGCTCTACTAAAGGTTCTAAGCATTGTTCCTACCTTTTCTCTCCTTCATTCTACAAGTCATTGTTAGTCTCAAGAAATACCTCATCATTCCTTGGCTTAGTAACAACATCATCATATGAATTGCAATCAATTTTTCTCTCTTGTACTCTGAACTTTTGATCAATTCTCACATTTTCACTTTCCATAATACTCTTAGTTCTATGATTATGACATCTATAAGCCTTTATTTTCAATGAATAACCAAGAAACATACCTTCATCACTTCTAGCATCAAACTTACCAATGTCATCATCTCTCTTTATTTAACACTTACTTCTAAATATTCTAAAATACTTAACTGTAGGTGAGTGACCAAACCATAGGTCATAAGGTGTCTTTTTTGTGTCCTTCATGACTTGCACTCTGTTCATAGTTTAGACTATTGTATTCACTACTTCTCTCCAAAGTCTCTTGGATACATCATTTTCTACTAACATAGCTCTAGCTACTTCTATTACATACTTGTTTCTTCTCTCTACAAAACTATTTTGTTCAGGGATTCTTGGAGCTAATAGCTATCTCTTAATTCCATTTTCCTCAAAAAACATGTTAAACTCATTTGAAGTAAATTCTCCTCTGCTATCTGATCTCAAACATTTAATCTTCACACTAGATTCATTCTCAACTCTATTCTTGAATATCTTAAACTTGTCAAATGCCGTAGATTTCTCTTTAAGAAATACAACTCACATCATTCTAGAAAAATCATCACCTAGAATCATAAAATACCTTTCACAATGTAATCCTCTAGTCTTTGTAGGATCGATGAGATCTATGTGTACAATCTCCAACTTTGCAGTAGTAGTAAACTCTTGCTGGGATAAGAAGTTCTATTATGCTTTGCCAAAACACACTCCTTGCAAATTGTGTTAGTAGGCTTTACAATCTTTGGCAAATCTCTAACAGAAAACATTTTACTAGTCCTTACAATACTATCAAATTTTATATGAAAGAATCTATTTTTTCCATAACCAACTATTATCTACCTTTGCAACAAAACATATCATTTCAATAGGATTCAACTAAAATACATTACCTCTAGATTTGGTTCCTATTCCAATTAATTTTCCATATTTATCTCTAATCATGCATGTCTTTCCTATGAATTATGACTGATAAACTTTGTCTACTAGTTGTCCAACACTCAAAAGATTATGCTTTGAACCATCAACAAAGTATACATCCTCAGTATTATGTTTACCATCAAGACTTATAGATCTAATAGCTTTTACCTGGTATGTTGCATTGTTTCCAACTCTAACAATTCCTCCATCTTGACTTTTGAAGTCAACAAACTTGTTCATATCACCAGTCATATGATGTGAACAACCACTGTCAATTATCCAATTAGATTTCTTCTCAACCCATGATGCCAAAGCTACCTTATTTAGAATTTCCTCTATAATTGCCACAAATCCAATTTCAATAGCACTAGCACTTAATGCTTGATCATCAAAATCATTATCTTCATTTGCATACAAACAATCTCTATCTTTTCTAAACTTATGATTTTCCTTGTACTTTTTCTCCCTTTTAGGACACTTAGATGCATAATGACCATATTCATCACAAGTCCAACACTTAAAAAATTTCTTACCTCCTTTCTCTCTTCTTACTAGAAAGGCTATTGTTTCATCAATCTTTCTATCTTCTTTAGATTTGTTACTACTAGCAAAATATCCTCTAGCACTTGTGCTCCTTGATAGGTTCGGTTGAATATATAAGGAACTAAAAGTTGTTTATGTTCTAGTTAATTCTTTGGACTATCTAAGTTCATTCTCAACTGCTTTAAGTCTTCCAAGAAATGTCCCCTTTATGAAATCTTTGGTACAAGATATCAAGAACTGTAAAATATAAACTGCTAGTTTGAATAGTGGAGTTAAAGTTTTCAATATCTTCCGAATAATCTCATCATCTTCTTTGTTTCCTCCTTGAGCTTTAATACCTATAGTAATTTCTAATATCCTACCTATATATTTTCTTACATATTCATCTTCCATCATCTTAGCATCTTGAAATGCACAAATCCAACTTTGTAGCCTCAACATCTTAGAATGTGTATCACCTTCAAAACTATTTTCCAAAGCTTTACAAATCAAATGTGAAGTAGGAAGTGATTCTACCTAATTGTACTCAATCTTAGGAAGTACAGTTAATAGTGCTTCCCTAGCTTTCATGTCACACATGAAAAGATCTCTTTCTAATTTAGAGAAACTTTCCAACTCATTTTCTTTGATGATTATATTCATTGATTTTGTCAAGCTCCAATATCTTGGACCCATACACAACAAATGTGTCTTCATTTTTTCTTACTAGCTATTATAGTTTGTTCCATCAAACTTTAGACTATCTTTCTTGAACATGTTCGCCATGGATCTCTCAAAGCTGTTAAACTTTTTCTTCAAGGACTAATGCTTTGATACAAATTGTTAGAAACACTAGTCCACCAAGATAACTGAGACGGGAGTGGGGGGTGGGTGAATTAGTTATCCAATAATTAAAAAACTTATCTTATTTTAAAAACCTTAACCATTCAACCAAAGTAAACAACAACCATACAAAGATGCACATAGACAATTACACCAGATATGTTGACTAGGGATACCCTTGATTAGAGGGAAAACACTAGTGTGAATGATGCCCATGAGATGATGTACTAATATAAATATTCCTTGTTAGAGGATAGATCATATTAGGAGTTTATTACAACATTTAGTACAATGAGTCCCTGCTAGTAGTTCTGCCAACCCTGTTAGGTGTTGTGGTACAATGTATGCAAGAAGGGTCCACTACCCAAATATGCAATTTGAACTACAAGAAGAGCTCACTGCTCAAACAAGTAATTTACTGGTATCTTCTTCTATTCTCTATCCTTTCCTTTGTCCTATAAACTAGACCAATCACTTTCATACCTTGTAGGCTAGGTCACAAATCTTGGATCACTCAACAAAACCTCGGTAATGAAGTTTCCTTCACTTCCACACTACTCTACTTGACTTCACATTCCATACAGTCTGCTACTTTTTAAAAATTCACAATTTGTATTCATCCATATTATGATAAAGGAAAATGTCCTTCCTTTATACTGAGTCCATAAAACAATATTGAGGATCTACTAATTGAATTTCTTGTTTGTGTTATTGTACACAAGTTTTATCAATCGAGTAGATTGAAAAACATGTCATGCATTGTAGTTGATTTGAGATACAAAATTGCTAAGAAAAGATCATTCATATGATCTTTCTAAGCTATAGTTACAAAAGCATGTAGAGATCTTGGTAGCCGTAAGAAAAGAAAAGAACACATCCTGTAAGTTTTGTTATCTATTAGTTTGTATATTTTTCTATGTACATGACTATTTTCCTATTATTGGAAGGATTCGATGGGACAAAAATAGGACTATTGTGGGTCAATTAAATGACATAATAAACAAATTTGGAGAGAATTTTGAGGCACTCATGGAAAAATACTTTGAGGAATTCAAAGCTAAACTAAAGGATAGGTATTACATATTGTTAAGGACATTTTAACAAATGCATTTGGGATTATAGATGTAAATAATCAACATACAATTTTGGACCATATATACAGTTGACCAAATTTAGACAGATGATATAGAGACAAATAATAAGTTGTCACGATGGTCTAAAAGATGAATGGAGCATAAAGTATTACATAAAATCTTGCATGAACTTGTACAGAGACAATTTGATCTTTCTACATCTATTACACAATTGGAAATAATTTTGAAGACTATCAATTCTTTATATGTAAAATTGTGTGATATAGATTTGTTTGTAGTGGATATGACATGCTCATTAGAGATATTACATGCAAGCATGAGAACTAATGTTCATGCATTGGGAAACAACATATGTTTAAGTTCATTTTATTACAATGAACTTACATTCAATCAAACAACATTAACTAAGGTTATGGCTAAAGATTTAGAGGTAAGAAATAAGTTGGCATTAATTCAACTTCAAATATTACCATATATAAAGATGATTAAGAAGGTGACCTCTATTGCTAGATATATTTTTAAGAAGGAGACAAGTTTTTCACACATTGAAGAATTTATTGACCTAGCTGCCAAGCTAGAGATTAACTGAGGTTATGGCTAAAGATTTAGAGGTAAGAAATAAGTTGGCATTAATTCAAATTCAAATATTACCATATATAAAAATGATTAAGAAGGTGACCTCTATTGCCAGAGATTTTTTTAAGAAGGAGAAAAGTTTTTCAAATTTTGGAATAGGTACAAGAAAGATGGAATAAAGGCTATGCCAATATTGTGGAAAGTCATAAATAATTCTTTGAGAAGTTTCACCTCACTCCAAAGGCCCCATGTTCCATCAGTGACAAAAACAAGGGGGATAATTGATGAAATTGGATAAAATAATAAGAAATGGGGAGATATAAGAACGGGGAAGATAAGGACTAAAGAAACTGATATGAAGTAGATAGAAGATATCATAATGAACACAATCAGAATCAAATTTTGGTCTCAAGGCAAGAATATTGGAACAAAATAATTTCATCACAAAGTGTTTTTGACACTAATGTCAAAGGGTGAGATTGTTGATATCTAAGCCTATGTTTCCAATTAGTGACCAAATACTTAGTCATTTTCATGTAATTTACTAGGAATGATTACATGCTCATCACTACAACTTAGTTATCTAGTAAAGATTGAGCATACAATACTTATATCAAGAAGGATAGAGATTGTTGAGCATTTAGTAGAGATCAATAGAAAGTATGAGTTGGCGAATACAATATGAACTAAGAAACATAATAAAGATCGAGCATATTGAAAAGTTATCAAGAGTTGAGCAAACAGACATATAAAAGCTGAGTAAACTAGTTTTGATATAGGATTTTGTAATGGCACAAACTCATATGTAAACTACCTTGGCCCCTATTTCTATGATATTTAATATTTGTAGCTAGATCATATATTGATTACACACCATTACAGAAGGTAATGATCCCTAGGCAAACAATTCAACCAATCAAAAAAAGGTAAGTAAAATGACAAAAGGTGATGAAGTTTAAACCGTTGATCAAGATCTCAAAGCTTCACAAGAAGTTCATTTAAGGAGGATTCTAACCCTAGAATCGATATGATACATGGATGAGATGTAGAGTGGTGAAATGTGTAAGGAGTATGTGCATATGAAGGAGTAAAGGAAAAGTTATAGAGTAGATCTAATAGAGAGAAATTAGAGAGGTGAAGGAATGAATAGAGTTATTAGATTAGGGATAAAGGAAAGAGAAGGCCGAATATCATCTTGTAAAGAAAACTAAGGGTTAAGTATTGAATCAATTATTTTATAATTGAGATAGCATGAATCTCTTAATAAAGTGGTCCTAACAGGCCTATGTAAACCTCCTAATAGAGTCCTTACTTTATTGTGAGTGTAAAATCCTTTAACAAGGTAAGACCTATTTAATCTTGCTCATAGCTCTTAACTCCATATTATCTTTTATTTATCTTTCTTTTATCTTTGCCATGCACATTTATTAATTGATTAAATTACTTTATTAATTTATTTAATTTAGTCTCATGCACGTATCATGCAATCATGAAACTTTTAATAAATAAAATTTTTTTCCCACTTGTGAATTTATTTTTGAACATTAATTCTGATAACTATTTATTAACTTAAATGATAATAATATTTAGCATTTATTTAAAAATGAACTCTAAATATATTATTAAATTAAATAAATATTCTTACATTCCAAATTTAAAATTATAAATTTATCCTCAAATTTAATTTTTTTTTTACTTTTAATTTATTTTTGAACATTTAATTTGATAAATATTTATTAACTTAACTAGAAATAATATTTAGGATTTATTTAAAAATGAACTCTAAATATATTATTATTAAATTAAATAAATATTATCATGTTCTAAATTTATCCATATAACTTTAATCTCCAAATTTAATTCTTTTTATTTAATTAATTTCTCAATTAATTAAATATAATTAAATATTAAAATGTGATAACAATTTTCCATTAAATTAAATCATTAATTTAATCTTTTAATTAGACTATATTAATAGAAAATTCACCAAAGACTCATAAAGTAAAATACGAAAACCCATCATAACAAAACACATACAAAATCAAATTAAAGGGTTGTATTCACAAATTAATGTCATCTGACACATTTGAAGGGTACTCAACTCAGATACTTGTTCTAATTTTCAATTAGAAAAAATGCCTTAAAGGTTTAGGATTTGGACTCAAGAATTTATCTCACCTCTCTTACCATTGAGATAATGTGATAAGGTACGCTCATCTTAGGAATTTAGGGAAGTTGATACCCAGTACTTGCAACCTACATAAAATCCATGCATGTATAGACAATATTCTAAGCAAAATAGGCAATGGTAGGAAGTGGTGCATCATGTAGATCTCGACTAGTAGGTGACTATGACTCCCTTCCTTAACCACATCAAAAATGCCATACATATGAAAAAAAATATGCACACCATACACATGTAGTATGGGGTAAGTATCCATAAGAAGACACATAATAATCCATCTAACTAATCATCATCAATAACTAAAATCACTAAATAATCATCATGTATACATGAAATATAGAGTGCAAAATAATCTCATCATATAATAAACTAAATGTAAAACAATATATGATAATCTCAAAACAATAGTACTAATCGTCAAACATAAAATTGGCCTACAAGAGTTTGGCAATGGTAGCAAAAATGCAAACTAGGGTAGGCACTACATCCCACCCCCCTAGACTTAATCTTACTCCTGGAAGCCTACATGAATGATAAAACTAAGGGACTCACTGTGCGGGTCCCATTGGACCCTTTCCCTATAGGAGGATATGTCTCCATTGAGAACACTCTATGGGATCTTCCCATATTGCCAACAGAAAGTTCTGAAGCTATGGGTCTCTAATCTAAGAGTTGTGGTTTCCTTTGAGGGAAATGAGGTGACTTGTGTCCATGTTGTCAACATGTGAAACACTCTCCATTGAAGCTCCATCGAACTCTAGGTGCACTAGATTGCTGACTACTACCCCCACTAACAGAAGAAGGAATACCCTAAGATGGCTTGTGAACCTAGTGGCATTTATTATGCCATGCATTGCAATATTTATGATAGCTCATACAATTTGGTCTATACTTAGGACCTACCCAATGTGATCTATCATGAACAAGATGTAGGCAATCAATGATGGTCTACATCATTTTCCTTAGATCAACCTATTGCTCTCTATTGTTCTCTTTTCGATGCACCTTGACATGCTCTTCGCTATTCCCATCTTGGATAGGTTCTTAATGGATAGGCTCATGGATACTAATAGCTCTATCTTGTCCATGGTCTCTACCATGGCCTAGGCTATAGCCTCTAATAGAAGATCTCATCCTAGATACCATCCTACAAAAAAATCTAGATACAAGTTGCTATCATAAACATACACATACTACTTTCAATCACTTACAACAATATGATTCTAGTTTAATAGTAAACTGAAAACCATATTGATCCAACATTCATCCCTTTTAACATCTACTAAAATAGATCTCCTAAACTCTCTAAACAAGAACAACATAATGCTCACAAAGACAATCAAAGGCATACTACCTTAAAGCATAAATAAAAGATACATGTTTTGAAAATAGAATAAGTTCAATTTTCTATTTTGCCTAAATTTAGGTTTAAACATATTTCAATTTTGAAGTTTTAAGTGTTGAAGTATGAAAAATATACAACTAAAAGTTTTAAGTTTTGTTTCAGTTCAACTAGTTCAATTTTTAGTTTGAAAGAGATACACATAACAATTTAAAGTTTTCATTTTTGTTCAACTAGTTAGCACTAGTGGCATTCAAATATACCTAGAGCTTCCATTGTAGAAACTCAAGATTTGATACTATATGTAACACCCCGTCAAGGGATCCAAAAGAATTAACCTAAATTTTTATTAAATTTTCAAAACTTTTTTTTTCCTAAATAAGAAAGATTAATCATACACATCAAACACATAGTAGTAGAAGCAATAATATATAATCAACTGAAAGCATACTTTATAGGTTACATTCCTTAAGGATCCCAAGATGTTGAGTCACATATAAATTTAATCTAATACTAAATCTAACAACTACAACATCCACATGAAAGTGTAGACACCTAAATTTGATTACACTATTTTAGTAATCCTATTTAGTTATCTAAAAAGGCATTATTAATTAAATTTCTATTTAATTAATCCTTTGTCATCCCCTAGTTGATTAATTTAATTAATCATCTATAGTCCTAATTGATAAATCAAATAATCTATTATTTATCAATTAAATCCTATTCTTCTATCTAATTCCAAAAATCCCCATTTATTAAATAAATCTATTTGATAAATAAAATTCTCAAAATTCAAAAACCCCTAACCTACCTCTAATCCTCCATTTAGCCTAATCCACCCCATCCACCCATGCTAACCAAGCTTAGCCACTAACTCACCCACCCTCATTAATGCCATCCACTTGCACATCTCTAACATCCTTAAGCTAATTCTAAACCCAAGCCTAATCCACCCCCTAATGTTGTCACATTCCTTAAACAAGTTTAAGACTTTCCTAAACCAAACCAAAGTCTCCCCTCAAAAAAACCCAACCACTAAGTCATGAGTGCTCTTACAAAACATAAAGACTCTTACAAGCCCACTCATGACTCTTACATCCATCTTACACACTCTTCCCTCTTCCACACTCATTCCTCTTACATCCCTCTTACATACTCAACCCCACTCATCATGACTTTAACCAACCCTTAACCCTACCCTCTCACACTCCTCCTCCTTGTGACAAGTGTCACCTTCCCATTGGTGCTAAACAAGCACAATCCATGTGCTCCCCTTTGAGTGCATCTTAGCCCTCCTTAAGCCTTCATCCATCCTTGCATCTAAGCCCTCCATCTCTCTACCCCTTAGCCTATAAATTGAATCCCACCCCAAGCCATTTCATCAACAATCTTTGAGCTAAAGTTACCATGCTATTTTGAGAACCAAAGCCATCAACCATACCCTTATAATGCCAAATTGAGAGCTCACAAAGCTACCAATTTGCCATTACCCATCTCCATTGAAGCAGCTTTTGAGCATCTTGAGCATACATCCACAGCAAAAGGACACATCTACAGAATCAAGAAAGCATGGAGTGTTTTCTCTTGTGAGGTTTGCACTTCTTATTTTCTTTCTTAGTCTAAGCATATATGTGAATTTAGTTTTTGGTTTGTGAATGTTTACTTCATTTGTTAATGTTCTTTGCATACTGATTCTGGTTCTACATTTTGGCACGCCCGGTGGGACCCCACTATGGGTCATTTAATCATCTATTTTCATCTATATGTCATTTTTCTAACCATCTAATGTTTGCTGTTGTTTGAGTGTGTTGTGAGGGTGTTTTGCTTATTTTTGCAGGTTAAAGAACGCACTTAGGAAGAAGAAATACCATCTAAAAAAAAAAAAAATTCGCATTTTCAGCTTTTTTTGGCGCAGTTTTGGCATCTGCAACCTGTTCTGTCTGCGAAAATCGACATCTGCGAAAATCCGTGTCTGCGCAAATCGACATCTGTGAAAATCCGCATCTGCGCAAATCGACATCTGCGAAAATTCGCGTCTGCGAAAATCGACGTCTGCGAAAATCCACGTCTGCGAAAATTGACATCTCTGTTTTGTCCTCTTCGTATTTTGGCACCTCTGTAGTTCAGCGTCTTTGTATTTTGGCAGACTGTGTTCTCTGCTTGCTTATGTTCCAGTTCTGCTATATTATTTCTGCACTTTTAGTGGTTCCGTAGGATTTAGACCATTTTAAGCATTTTTACGCGTAGAAAAAACAACAAAAAAAGTTAAAAATTTTTTTCCCATAGTTAAGCTCTCATTTTTGAAGATTTTGGCTAACTAACTAAATTGCTTTTTTTTGTCTCATTGTAGGATGGAGCACATATGGAACCACTAACCATGCTTCTTGCAGGTTTTCATGTTGCTAAAAAAATGAACTTGAATGTTTAACCATTTGTCTTTGAATGCATGTTGCTAAAAAAAAAAATGAACTTGAATGGTTAAACACATTTTTCATTGAATGAATGTTGCTCAAAAACACACTTTTGAATGTCATGGATTAAAATCAACTTTCTTTGGAATGCATGCTTAAAACAAAAAAATTCAATCTTGAATGCCAAGGTAAAGTTGGATTTTTGGACATTTAAGAAACTTTGTTAAGTTAAAATACAAATTTACAAAAATCAATTTGAGTAGTTCCTTGGACTCACCTCTTTTCTAATCACCCATCAAATATTAACCATTGGTTGCAATCTCAGCACCATTTATAGGGATGGGTCTACTTGAAAAAGGTGTTAAATGTTCCACAATCTAACTCACTCACTTGGTCTTTGAACATTTGCTTTAACCTTATCAAAATTCTTAAATGGTCAAAACTCTAGATTAAATCGATCACACTTCAAGTTTGGGCACTAAAATTGAACAACAACTGACGTGGAGAGCCTCCGGGCGCGCGCTTGAAATTGAATCTCACACACTTTTGTTTTGGGCTTAAAACAAACTCACACTCAATCTTGAATGCCTTAAAGAAAATTAATCGATACTTGACGTGGAGGGCCTCCGGGCGCGCGAGTTTGCTTTTGTTGACCCTAACTCTTCTTATTGTGTGCATTCTTCGATCGATTTACTTTTGTTGGCGCTTCAAGTTGGAATTGAACATTGTCTCTTAAACATGAGTGCTTGCAAAGTCTAGATTAGCACACATAAGAGTCAGTTGGTAAAAGAACAAGCGTTTTTTTTAGCCCAAGGTCATCCGAGTCTTCTCTCCCCTTGTCGTCTTTCAAGGCCATCTTGGGTGCATAAGATTAGGATCCAAAACCTTGTTTCTTTTTTCCGGCGGAGTATAAGAATCAGGAGGTGAATCGAAAGACACCTCTCTTAGGATCAAGATTTTGTCATTCGGGCTAAGCCTCAAGGAACTTTATACTCTTGAGAAGTGAAAGAGGAGAAGTGGGTTACCGCTCCTCTCGGCTGTGTGACATCCTTTTGGTCTCATCTACGGATTTGGGCCTCACGTACCTTGCGTATATCGAGGACTCCCTAGCTAAACCAATTGTCTGCCTTGCAGAAAACCATCTAGGAGGTTAATGTGTTTGGAGTGACTGATCGAAACATTTGTAGAACATACACACTCCTTGGCACAAGTACCACATTCTGAGAACCACAAACTTCTATCTGGGTGTTCCTATCTATTGCTTGTTTTTATTTTACTTGTTGAATGAATGTTTGCCAAACTTGGTCAATCCTAGCTTAGGGCACACTTAGCGTAGTCACTGCCTATTTTGGAAGTTGAACAAGTTGAAGCAAAACAACTGAGATTTTTTTCCAAAGCCAAGAAGATTCAAGAATTTATGTCGGAACAACCCAAACCCAAACCCAAATAGAAGTTTCACAAGGTCAAACTCAAGCCATCTCTAGCATACCAAGAACTTTCAGCCCAGAGAAAAGCAATAATACCAAGCCCACGAATTTCCAAACTCCACAAAGCAGAGGACAAAGCTACCGACGAAGCACTTCAAGAGGCCTGGTTAGAGCGCACCATCAAATTTAGCCAACATCCAGGAGTTAATCCTGCTTATGCCTTACCAACTAGGCATGATTTCTATGATTAGACACCCTTGTTTCTCCACATCTTCTTGGATAAGCTTCACTCTAGAGTCATCTTTGTAGAAGAGCCAGCCATCTTAGCTTATCCCCTTAAGCATTATTAGCTCATCCATCTCATTTAGAATCATACCATCTAGCTAGTAATTGAAAATCTGCACATCTAAGCTTTCAAAATTGTTGTCACCTTGCTAAAAGTTTGCCATTCCTAAAATCTTCCAAATTCACCAATCTCACCAAGGTTATCCCTTTGACAGAGCTTTGTCTAGGGTAATCTAGCTTTGTCACTTGTTATCCCTCGTCACCTTGAGCTAAAGGTTGGGATTCGCAAGTGGTCAATCTCGTGTTCTTTCTAAAGGATCATCAGTCTATCCTTAAGTTGACACAATCACCACCAAGCTTGCACATAGAAAAGCAGACCTTTTGTACTTTGACAACATATCTTTGAAGTTAGAATCCCCAACCCAATCCTCCTTAGGTTTTGTCATATAGCTTTGCCTCAACCTAGGAAATCATTTGCATAGAAAAGCCTTCCCCCTTTTGCATCCATCAGCATATTGCATCTCATCCCTAGGAGCATTTTTTCATGCCACCCGTCACTCGCTTAGCCAAGAAGAAAGAAACAATGGAGCCCTATCATTTAGATCGAACAGCCTCACCCCCCTTGAGCACTCAGCCATCCTTCAGCCCAGAGCCAGCTATGCCATCACCTACTGACATTGAAGCTTTCATGAACCAACCAGGAAATGCAGTATTGGTAAATGCCATTATAGACAAAAACAAAGAGACAATCATGGCTAATTTTTGAAGGGACAATGTAGGAACCTTTGACTTTGGAAGAACCCCCCCATTATCAGATCCATCTCACCCATTGTTTGGGCAGCTACCACCACCCATAGGCTCTTATGATCCAAATTATCCTCAATATATTCCAAAAGAAGAGCCTCCAGCCAATCCATATGACCCAACAGACCCAAACATACCATCATCCACCCAAGTTGAAATCTCCATGCCGCAAACCAACCCAGCCACCACCACTCCATCCTTGGTTCATACCTCTCCACTCCAAACCCCCTTTACCCAAAACATCTCACCGTTCACCCCCTTCACTATTGCTACTGCTCCCACACCTAGCCTTCCAAATCCACCCATCTCCCAAATCAGTGCTAGCATCTTTGGCCAACCTCAACAATATACAATAGGGATGCCACCCATGGGGCCAAGTAATCAACCTTTTATCGCCCCCAGCTTGTTCACCACAGCCCAAAGCATAATCCCATCATTTCCATTAGGTCTCGGGAGCTCAATACCACCAGCCGCAAATCCACAAGCTACTACCTTCACTCCACAAAGCTATCAAATCCCACAAGCTACTGCCAATCTTCTACCAAGCTCCCAAGTGACCCTAGCTCCCACCACCACTCTACCAAGCTTCCAAATCCAGCCACAAAGCTATCAAACCCCATCAGTTCCATTCCCAAGCTTTCAATTTCCACCACCTCCACCACCAACTAATCCATTACCTCCACTTACCAACTACTTTTCAATGCCACTTCTAGGAGGTAATCCACCACCCCAGCCAACCACCAATTATTTGCAGATGCCATCCCAAATGGGGGCACAACCCACATATATTGGTCAAACCCCACAAGCCCTCCGATCCTTTCCCCAAGCCTCACAACCATCTTATACCTTACCTCCACAAAGCAATCCATTTAACCCACAGCCAGCTTATGTTCTGCAATCCCAACCTCAGATCCCATATCAATAGCAAGCCTCGCAGCACATGCAGCAATATGCGCCACCTCCCCCTCAACAACCCGTCATCCACCATGCAGCTGCCCAAACAATGTACAATCCCTATCAGCAAATCCCTCATAACCATCCATATTCAATGGCCCCATCTAGCACATACCTACCTCAAGGCACTCCTACATTGGGGGCACCCCAACCATCACCTATCAATTCAGAGTGGGAGCAAATGAAGACAGCCCTAAAAGCCATCCAAGAAGGGAATGATCCAAAGAAATTCAAGTTTGAGAATGTGTGTCCTTACCCATTTGATAGAGCCATTACCACAACACCATTTCCCAAACACTTTGAGGTACCTAAATTTGACAAATTCAGAGGAAAAGGAGACCCTGTCACACATATCAAAGAATTTTACATGCATTGCCAGGACGTGGCATACAATGATGTCTTCCTCTTGCGCCTTTTTCCCAAAAGCTTGGCTGGACCAGCTCTTGAATGGTTTTATAGAATCCCCTATGGCACAATTAAGAACTTTGCTGAATTATCTGAGGCATTTGTAGCCCAATATGCCCATCTTGTTGAAACAGAGCTATCAATAGTTGATCTTGTCCACACCAAGCAAAAAGGTGGAGAAAGCCTTGCCGAATACTTGCAAAGATGGCAAACCCTTACCACCCGCATATCCTGCACCTTGCCAGAACGCCATGTGGTGAAAATGTTTATTGATAATGCACATCCCAGCTTGGCTCACCACATGACCATGAACTGTTTGCAGACCTATAAGGATATCAAAGAGAAAGGAATGATCCTTGAGCAAGGACTCATCAAAGATGGTGTGGTAAAGATTTACAAAGAGGCCAACCAAAATCAATCACATCCCAATGACAAGTCTAGGTATTGGAACAAAAACAAGCATGTTGCAACAGATGGGGTTACTGACACCAGACATGTGAATATCATTGGTCCTTCTCGAAACCAGTCTAACCCACCATATCAAACAAACAACCAACAAGCTACCAATTACCAACAACGAAATAACCAAAGCTATCAAAACCACAATACAAGACCCAACTTTCAAGGGTCTAACAATCAAGCTAATGCCATCAATGTAGCTGCAGGGAAAAAGCCCAGATTCCAACCTGTACCTAGAAACTATACACCCCTTGGTGAGCCATTGGATGTTATTTTTGAGAAATTGGCTAAGGAAAACCTTATCAAATTTCCTCCTACCCAGCAAATTGATCCAAGCCAATCCAAAGCTGCATGGTACAAGGACAGTGAGTATTGCAAGTTCCATAGGGTAAATGGTCACACCACCCTCAGATGCATGAAACTGAAAGACTATGTGCAAGACCTCATTGATCAGAAGGAAATCACTGTTGGTGCCCAAGCCTCTCCCAATGCAGGCTTACAAATTTATCAAAATGCTTTTCCTCCACACAACAACCAAAATCTTGGAAAAGCACCTATCCAAAACAACACCAACAACCGCCAGCCAAACCAACAGCATGGGAAGAACAATGACCACACTTCATCCTATATAGACTATGGTAGCCTTATAGGTTGTATATCTGAGAAAGAGCCTTCAGTCAATGTTATCAATATCCAAGGACCAGACAATGAGTGTGCGGTCACCACTCGAAGAGCGCGATTTAACATCGCAGGCCCACCAATTTCATCAACACCATTAGCTCCATCAAAAAGCCGGTACAATATCTTGGAACACCTTGGGAACATGCCAGCCCAAATATCCATTTTAGACCTTCTCCGCACTAGTCCTGTGTACAAAGACATCCTTGACAGTGCTCTCATAGAATCTCGTGTCCCTTCTGATATCAATGCTACTAATTTTCGTAATCTTGTTGGACACCTTTCATCCTCATGTGCCCTATCTTTCAAACCCACCGACATACCCGCGGTTGAGCCAGATCACACCCTTCCACTTCGCATAGCCATCATGGTATCCAATTTTGCCGTGAAAAGAGTAATGATAGATAATGGATCAGCCTTGAACATTTGCACCCTAAAATTCATAAAACAAGCTGGGTATACTGAGGCAGATATGATCAGTGAGGTTATCACCATCAAAGCTTATGACAACTTGGAAAGGACCACAGAAGGGACTATTTTGCTACCAATCAAGGTTGGGCCAGTCATTCAAGAGACAGTTTGCCATGTTGTTGATCTAAACCTACCATTTAACATCCTCCTCGGTCGCCCATGGATTCATGCTATGAAGGCCGTTCCATCCACCTACCATCAGTGCATCAAATTTCTGCATCAAGGCACTAAGGTAACCATCCATGCCGATCCAGAACCATTTGCTTACTGCAATGCGGTTGAAGCTTCATATACAAACCATTGCCCTGGAATAGACATCGGCACAGCCATCGCCAGCTCATCCCACACTTGTAATGACGCAGAAACCATCCTTGCCTCCACCCTATCTACTGTAAAGATCAACAACAAAGGATGTGGGGAATATAGTCTATCAGATGCATTTGCTGTCGGAGCAATCCCACTTGATCCACATACCCATGGACGGCCAACATATCACAAAGCTAAGGAGATTCCACCTCCTTGATACAAACAGTTTGGCCCAACCACCTTTGTGTCCTCAAAAACCCCTCTTCATGAGGAGCTCACTCCAGATATCAACAATTGGCTACATAAGGATGCACCTCCAAGAAATCAAGCACACCTTGATCACTTCAGCCAAAAGTATCCCCAACAACATAAGCTCGTCACTGAAAAATGGAACTATCAAGGAGGTGGACTAGGACCAGAAGAAAGGGGCATGCAATGTCCCATCGAAGCACATGATTGGGAAATAAAGTCAGATCTTGGCTTTGGCATACCCACAACTAGGGGCACCAACAAGAACGGTCACGCTTTTTCGAACATCCACTGCGACCTTGTCGAAATCGAAGACATTCCTAAGGAAGTTGAAAAGAGAGCCTACGATGATATCCCAGACCAAATCTTCCTAGGAGACTCTGTTCTCCGAGAACTATCCATCCATCTCATTGACCTACCACTTGCTCATCCACAACTCATAGATTGGGACCAACCAAGTGTCATACATATTGATGAGTTTGCATCAGAGGAAGTGCTTCTAAGATTCATGGGAGCTAAAACTCCTCATAAGAAGACAAAGCCAGATTCTGCCTACATCTACAAGCTAGATCCCAAGGGGTATTTTGGAGAAAATCCCCAACCTAGTTTCGATACACCCAAAATTGGAACTAAGGTAAATCTAGGACTAGCTAAGGCAGCGAAGAGAACCCCTCAGCAAGAAAATCTAGAGCCACAAGCAGAACATGAGGATTTAGTATTGCCTCCTCAAGATAATCGACCAAAGGTGTCTTCTATTCTAATAGAGGATACTAGAGAAGTCAACATTGGTTCTTCAGAGATCCCTAGAATTGTTCACATTGCTGCATCCCTATCACAATACCAAGCTGACCTCCTCTTTGAGGTTTTACGAGAGAACATTGGCCGATTTGCATGGTCATATCAGGACATGCCAGGACTTGATCCAAAGCTTGTAGTTCATCATCTTGCAGTCGATCCAAAGATCAAGCCTGTCAGACAAAAGCTTAGAAAAATGCACCCCAAGGTGGCATTACTAGTCAAAGCTGAACTAGAAAGAATGTTAGCTGCTAAGGTTATCCGGCCTATTGACTACTCAGAATGGATCTCCAACATGGTCCCTGTCACTAAGCCTTCCGGTGACATCAGAATCTACACTAATTTTAGAGATCTTAACAAAGCTTGTCCAAAGGATGATTTTCCCTTGCCCAACATAGATATGATTGTAGATCTTACAGCTGGACATGAAATTTTGTCCCTTATGGATGGATTTTCTGGGTATAATCAGTTCAAGATTGCAGAAGAGGACCAACATAAGACAGCATTCACTACCCCTTGGGGAACCTTTTGCTACACCATGATGCCTTTTGGCCTAAAGAATGCTGGGGCTACCTATCAAAGAGCTATGACAGCCATTTTCCATGATCTTATCCATAGCATTTTGGAAGATTATGTGGACGATATCTTGGTCAAATCTCACACCTTCATGGATCATCTTGCTGACCTGGAAAAAGTCTTTGATAGGTTGGCCCAATATTATCTCATGCTAAATCCCAAGAAGTGTGTCTTTGGGGTCACATCTGGCAAGCTTCTAGGCTTCATAGTTTCTAAACGGGGTATAGAGATCGACCCTAAAAAGGTCAAGGCTATCTTTGACATGCCTCCTCCCCAAACACTACGACAGCTTCGCTCTCTTCAGGGAAAACTTCAATCTATCCGGCGCTTCATCTCCCAACTTGCAGATAAGTGTACACCATTTTCACACTTGCTAAAGAAGAATGAGAACTTCAAGTGGGATGTTTTATGTCAGCGCAGCTTCGATCAGCTCAAGCAGTATCTCACCAATCCCCCTATCTTGGTTCCACTAGTTCCTGGTCGTCCCTTGATCTTGTATATATCAGCAACACCTACTGCTCTAGGGGCACTTCTAGCACAACATGATGATTATAGCAGAGAGAGAGCCATATACTATATCAGTAGAACCCTAGTTGGTTATGAACTCAATTACACTCCTATGGAAAAAGCTTGTTTGGCAGTTGTTTTCTCAACTCAAAAGCTTCGCCACTACATGCTAAGTCATACCATCCAACTAGTCTCCAAGATTGACCCTCTCAAGTATATGCTCTCCAGAACAGCACTTACAGGCCGTTTGGCCAAATGGGTTATGCTACTAAGTGAGTTTGACATCCAGTATGTGGACAGAAAGGCAATCAAAGGGCAAGCTATAGCAGATCACCTAGCTGATGCACCTCTAGTAGATGCATATCCTTTGCTCACAGAATTTCTAGATGAGCATATTTGCCTAATTGAAGAACAGCCCCCATTGAAGCTTTATTTTGATGGCTCATACACCTCTCATGGATCAGGGGCAGGAATATTATTAGTTACACCTCAAGGAGATTACATTCCAAAAGCATTCAAGCTACAATTCCCTAGCACCAACAATATAGCAGAATATGAAGCTCTTGTAGCAGGATTAAAGATAGCTGCAGAATGGAATATCACTGAGTTACGAGTCTTTGGTGATTCCCAACTCATCATCAAACAAGTCTTAAATGAATATCAAACCAAAGATGAAAAGCTACTACCCTACAAAGAGCTAGTTGATCAGCTGACCTAGCATTTTACAAAGCTTCAGTTTACACAAGTACCTCGAATGCAGAACAAGGCAGCAGATGCCATGGCCACTATCGGCTCGCTCTTGGAAATTCCCCAAGAAGCTACACAGTATGAGTTTTTAGTTGAGTAGCTCCTCACACCTGCCTATGCGAATGAGGATTCAAACCGTGTTTGTATCTTGGTCGGTCCCCAATCCCCTTGGTACCATGAAATTCACGCTTACCTTAACGATGGTATCATATCCCCTCACCTCACACGTACCCAACGCCAGAACCTCATCCGAAAATCATCCCGCTATGTTATCATAGCCAATACCCTATATCGTTGGGGTTATCACGATACTCTCTCTCGATGTTTAGATGAAAATGAGGCCGCGATGGCATTAAAAGAAGTACATTCCGGACTTTGCGGTGCCCACACGAGTGGTATTGTCCTAGCATGACAAATCCTTAGAGCAGGCTACTATTGGCCTACCATTGAAGAAGACTCTTGTGACTTTGTCAAAAAGTGTCTCCCATGTCAGTAGCATGCAAATCTTGTGCACGCTCCAGCACAGGATCTACAGCCTATTGCACCACCTTGGCCTTTCGCTCGTTGGGGCCTTGATCTAGTTGGAACTATCACCCCTCTCTCATCTGATGGACATAAATGGATAATAACAGCTACAGACTATTTCACTAAGTGGGTGGAAGTAGTCCCCCTAGTCTCAGCTACAGGAGTTCAAGTCTCCAAGTTCATCTTGTACCACATTGTTTGCCGCTTCGGCATCCCATCCACCATCTTCACTGACCATGGAGGTAATTTTGAAAATCTCAACATGGAAGAATTATGCACTTCCCTCCGCATCCATCACCGCTTTTCTAGCCCATATTTCCCACAAGGTAACGGCCAGGCAGAGGCAACTAATAAAACCCTCCTCAAAATCCTAAAGAAAGTTGTCAAAGATTCCAGCCGTGATTGGCACCTTCAAATAAATTCGGCTCTATGGGCCTATCAAACTTCCTTCCGTACATCCACAGGCACAACTCCATACTCCTTAGTCTATGGTGCCAAAGCGGTATTACCTATAGAAGTTGAACTCCCCTCACTACCCATATCTTTGCGAGGGAAAATCTCAGATGAAGAATACAGAGTAGCTCGACTCACCCAACTAGATCTCTTAGACGAGAAGACACAACAAGCCTATGACCATCTCACAGTCTATCAAACTCGTCTCAAAAGGAATTTCAATAAGAAGGTGCTCCCACGACACTTTCAGCCAGGTGACATGGTCCTCAAAAAAAATATGAAAGTCCAAGCAGATCGAGAAAAGAAAGGCAAGTTTGAACCTACATGGCTTGGTCCCTATGTGGTTACTGCCTCCTTTGGCTCCGGAGCCTATCAATTATCTACACCAGAAGGAGAACTCTTGAATGATCCCACTAACATCATTCACCTCAAGAAGTTCTATGCTTGAAGATCCTTGGTATACCCAGCTTTTGAAAAAATACAAAAAAAATAGTAAAGAGAAATAAGCGTCCAATGGTGAAAACTTGGCAATTCAAGCGCCTTGGATAGGTACCTTGGTAAAAACCTAGTAATTCAGGTGCCTTGTGTGCTAAAGACTAATCCATTATCTATCACTATCCTATCCCTCATCCATCCACCCACCATCCCATAAAACACCTGCTTGTTCCCTTGGTGTTCCAATCAAATATCCAAAATCTGATGGAGCTTGTCAATACCTCCTGTACAACTTGTAAATCTTGTACCAAAGCTTGTATTATACCTTATAAATCTTGTACCATACCTTGTATATATCCAAATCTTGGCCAAAGCTTGTACCATATTCCAGCTTGTAAATAATCTTGTATCCTATCACATGCACACACAGAATCCCATTTTCTTTAAGCTTTTCACAAACCATCTACCTATCCACCTATCAACTATTATAGACACCCCATCCTTCACAAACATTTCCATCTCACAAAAAAACCAAAACATGAACAAACTTGTACATTTGTAACATATCTTGGTCTGTCAGCTTATACATCCTCTTTAGCTTAGTATCATTGTATCTATCCGGCTTTCATGTTAGTTCATCCTTGGTCAACATCTTGCACACATTGCACACCTTGGTTAGATATTCCAATGCATCCTTTAGCTAGATCTCCTATCACCAAAGTGTTATCCTTCTTAGTTCAGCTTGCCAGACGCATCACTCATCCAGATCCATCAGCTTAGGTGCTCTCTGATAGATTTTTGCAGGATATAGCTTTTCTCATGTCTGATCTTGGTCCGTTAGTACCTCGTCCTACCCATCTCGTTGGCAAATAGTTCTCTTTTGGATTTTCACTTTCTTTTGATTTGGGATCTTCCCTTTTGGGTCTTGAAATATCTTTTCCAAGCAATCTCCTTGTTCCCTCCTCAAGGTTGCCATGATCTTCCATATCATGGTATGCTGCGAATGGGGCAATTAGAGCGTAAGGTCTTGATCAGGTCTTTTGCTTGTTTTCTTTTTCTGCTTGTGGGTTACCTAGTGTCGTTTCCACACTGCTTCCTCTGGGATTCATGTGTGATACTGGGGCAATCCTTGTGTGTTTGTTTTGAGTCAGTTTGTCAGTCCTCTGGACGGTTGGTGAAAAGGCCTTGATGTTCTTGGTAACCTTGGCAATTAACCAACAGTCCTATAGCAAATCTAGTGCTCAACTACATGGTGGTACTTCTCTTTGAAGTATCCCCCCGCTCAAAAAGCTTCAATGGATTCCTTTTATAGCGCTCTGCTCCTCCATCTCCCCCGCCAATCCTGGAAAGTCTTAAGCTTGCTTTACTATTGTGCCTCTGATTTCCCTTTATCATTCTCCTGTAGTGAGAGTTTGAGCTAATTCAGCCCCTTCTCTTTGCCAACCTGCGTCTCAGCTTGTCTCAATTTCTTGTACTTTTCAAGAAGTCATCGAGCCTCATTTCTCTCCCCGCCGCCTTCTTGAGGGGGCATCATATAAGTCTAGTCTCTCCTCTTCTTATCCGAGACTGGGGCAACCTTGTTGCTAAAACATCTTCTTCGTGTCGTCATCATTCGAACTTCTTTGAAATAGTGTTGTCTCAACACTATGTCAAAGAGGGGCAAAATGTAGACACCTAAATTTGATTACACTATTTTAGTAATCCTATTTAGTTATCTAAAAAGGCATTATTAATTAAATTTCTATTTAATTAATCCTTTGTCATCCCCTAGTTGATTAATTTAATTAATCATCTATAGTCCTAATTGATAAATCAAATAATCTATTATTTATCAATTAAATCCTATTCTTCTATCTAATTCCAAAAATCCCCATTTATTAAATAAATCTATTTGATAAATAAAATTCTCAAAATTCAAAAACCCCTAACCTACCTCTAATCCTCCATTTAGCCTAATCCACCCCATCCACCCATGCTAACCAAGCTTAGCCACTAACTCACCCACCCTCATTAATGCCATCCACTTGCACATCTCTAACATCCTTAAGCTAATTCTAAACCCAAGCCTAATCCACCCCCTAATGTTGTCACATTCCTTAAACAAGTTTAAGACTTTCCTAAACCAAACCAAAGTCTCCCCTCAAAAAAACCCAACCACTAAGTCATGAGTGCTCTTACAAAACATAAAGACTCTTACAAGCCCACTCATGACTCTTACATCCATCTTACACACTCTTCCCTCTTCCACACTCATTCCTCTTACATCCCTCTTACATACTCAACCCCACTCATCATGACTTTAACCAACCCTTAACCCTACCCTCTCACACTCCTCCTCCTTGTGACAAGTGTCACCTTCCCATTGGTGCTAAACAAGCACAATCCATGTGCTCCCCTTTGAGTGCATCTTAGCCCTCCTTAAGCCTTCATCCATCCTTGCATCTAAGCCCTCCATCTCTCTACCCCTTAGCCTATAAATTGAATCCCACCCCAAGCCATTTCATCAACAATCTTTGAGCTAAAGTTACCATGCTATTTTGAGAACCAAAGCCATCAACCATACCCTTATAATGCCAAATTGAGAGCTCACAAAGCTACCAATTTGCCATTACCCATCTCCATTGAAGCAAATTTTGAGCATCTTGAGCATACATCCACAGCAAAAGGACACATCTACAGAATCAAGAAAGCATGGAGTGTTTTCTCTTGTGAGGTTTGCACTTCTTATTTTCTTTCTTAGTCTAAGCATATATGTGAATTTAGTTTTTGGTTTGTGAATGTTTACTTCATTTTTTAATGTTCTTTGCATACTGATTCTGGTTCTACAGAAAGAATACTAGAAAGTCCAAAGTCCATAATATACATTTGTTCTTAATACCTCTTGGAAAATTAAAATAAAAGAAAACCATCCACCATACATGATACATCCATCCATCATAAAAGATATGAACATCCAACATAAAACACAACTAACTAAATGCATAGTTCCTCCCAATTGTCAATAGCACCATAAGACCATCGTGGGTCCTAGCCATCCCCCATGCCTAACATCCCAAGCCACTAAATAGATCGCCAGTACTATCATAATAGGGACATCACTACTAAAACATGCTACAACCACTAGTAAATTTAGCCCTAAATTTTAATGCAAAAAGGTCAAAAGTGTGACCAAATTTGGTCGAATAGATGACTAAACTTGTCGTCGATATTTTTTAGTCAATTTTTTGACCCAATCATTTTGCATTCAAATTTTTACTTCAAAAAGGTCAAGTTATTGACACAAATTTTGTCAATTTCCTTAGTCCAACTTGAACTCTTAATTCCCCATTTGTGGTTGTCACTAGTTGCAATTTTGACATAAACCCCTTGATGCTTGATGGAAAAAATGACCAACTGTCATCAAAATTTAGACCAAGATTCCTTCAACCTGTCATTGAAATTGTGTCCAATACCCATTAATTTTTTATGATGGTTCCATACATTCGATAGAAAAGGGAAGACATGTAGGTCGAAATTGAGACCAATGCTTGGTAGAAATTTAGACAGGCTATGCTAATTACTATAAAAGATTTTCTCTCATAGAAGCCTTCTAAACTGCACAAAATTTGACTCTAAAGCATAATTGCTCGATGCATTAGACTTAGGGTATTGTGCACATTTCTACCTACACACCATTGTTTCATTCATCACATAATTTATTTCATACAAAACAATGGGAAGGAGGAAGAAATGTGCATGATATCCTGAGTCTCCACTGAGCAATTATGCTTTACAATCAAATTTTGTGCAATTTAAAAGGCTCCTATGAGAGAAAACCCTTTACAATAATTGGCACAACCCATCTAAATTTTGGGTTTTGAGACACCATTTCTTGTGAAGACTGCAGGGAAAAATAAAATTAGGAAAGAATTATTTATCAGAAATGAAAGCCAATAACACTAACTAATCTCTCTTTTTCAAACAAATAAACGTGACAAAAAACTTACAGTCCCAATCAAATCATCATAAGAGTGAATATATAACTATAACTATAACTATAACTACGTCTAAAACCAACATGATTTATAAATATCCACAATCCAAATATTATCCCTTGATGTTGTCTTTAATGCAAAGTTTTAACTCAACTATGTTATCACCCTGGATGTAATACCAAACTTTTATTAGGCTAAAGACTGCAGCAAGATTTACAAATGCAAGAAGAACAACCCAACCAAAGTAGAAAATGACATGAAATGTTAACAATCTATCAATTGACACCTCTAGATGAAATATTTCTAGCAATTGAATTGTACGTTATAGAAACAAAAATTTCCTTAAAATTGACACCTCACCAGTTGTAGTTCACTTGCATCCATAATGGTTTCATAAAAGTTGAAAGCTTACAATTTTTCAAGAACACAAAAGGCACTCGTAGTTTAGTTGCATCAATAAAAGTAAAGTTATTTGAGTGTTCAAAAAATGTGAAACTTCCACTTAATAGCTAGAAAAGCCATATCCTCAGTATACATCATCTTTGATGGAATGTTCATAAGTGAATGATTTTCTCTAAAAGCTCAAACTTATGCACAAAGAAGCACCATGCTCTTGAAGATATATATATATATATATATATATATATATATATATATATATATATATATATATATATAGGTTACAAGACTAATATATCGAAAGGAGCATGGTGAGGGTAAGAGACTATCAATATCAATTGTAGAGTTGCAAATAGGTAAGTGATAAACATAAAAAGATAGTACATGGCACCATTTTCCATGTTCTAATATGATGAACTACCTTGGAATTGGTTCTAAACCTTGATTTCTTAATGTTGGATTTGATCCAATGGTACCATTATCTGGAGGAGGTCCCACACTCCACTCTCCTACTGATTCTAAAGGCTCAATGACATAAACTCCTCTGTTAGTCATTCCAAGAGAAAACTAATTTGAGTTAGATGGATGTGATGCAATTACTAGAGGATATACAATGCATGAATAATCAAAGGATGCATTTTGAGTTAAATCATAAAATACTTGGGGATCCATTTAGCCATACATAACATAACTTTTTCCTCCTTGGGCAAACTTACCTAGTCATGCCTGAAGCTAAATATGCAGAAGGTATAATACAATAGTGTGGCCTCAAGCTCTTTGCATCAAATACTCCAACAGAACCATCACAGTAGCCTGCAACTATGAGAAGGTTGTCGAATGAATACACCACACTTGAAATGGGAGCAAATAGAGAATCATGAGGTGTCCACTGCAGTACATGAAAATGTGATATCAGTTTACACTCATATAGAGAAGGTAGCTTATATCATTACCACTTACTAAATTTGAATTCTAAATTGGTGACAAAGACTTACATAATGCAAACGGTCAAACTTAGAAGCATCATAAATAGCAAGCTGGCTCTCATGAACAACCAAAAAGTGAACTTGATCATTATGGAACTATACTCTTGTATCCCCAATTGGTGGTGATGATCTTCCTATCTACACTTGTAAAAATTTTGACTTTTGCTTCTCCCATCTATCAATGCTCTAGAAATAGAGCTGCTAGAACATTGGCCAAACATTTAGTAATTTGAATCTATAAACATGTGAATGTACAAAATGAGATGGCAATGGATATAAAAAAAGAAGAAAAACCTGGGCATTGGCCCTAGAATATTCTTAGATAAATCTATTTAGGTAGCACCAAAGTAAATCGAAGTTTTAGCTTCTTGTGACACCTAAACAGAACAAGCAATCTGATTACAAGTTCTAAACTATTGGCATCAATCTTTCATAATCAAATTGATCACCAAGGTTTTTGCACAAAAAGGTTTACTATTGTTTTTTATAAGAATCAAGGACCATGTCATGAAAGAGTTCATAGAAGACTGATTATTTTATGAATATTGCATTCCTACCATGATAGACAACATACTCTTTTATGAGTTTAGACCTTTATCAGAAAAGAAAGACCATCTACACATTAACTCATTTATTCCGACATCAAACCAAATGCTACAACATTTCAAAGATAGTAATATAGACAAAAAATTTAAGAAAGGGGTTTGTCAATACTCAGCACACATTATGGAATGGTCAATGTACTAGTTTAGGATATCCATGAATATGAAGTTTCAACATATATCATGGTTCAAAAATTTATAGTAATACAATGAAACATTGTATATGAAATCCCAATATGTTTAATGATTCATTGGAAGCACATATCTACTATAACAAGGAATATAAGGATTCCTCAACTATAATTACTCTCTGATATAACATTTCATACAACAATTTCACCTTTAGCAAAACTAATTCAGTTATTAAGTACATAGACTCAACATAGCTCTAAATCAACCATATTACAAACTCTTACCAAACATAAGAATAAATGAAGTGCATCAGATTATATGCTTACATTACATTCTACCAAGCATACTATTAAACCAATTCCAAACAAAATATTTGTAATGGTTTAGAGAAGTATTAAAGTGTAGATCTTACTATTCTACATAGGTCCACATACCCAAGTTTAGAAGAGTATAGATGAAATCAGTAAATTTAGCCCTTGTGTTGGTCTTTCAGTCTAGTAGCAATACATTCATGTAACCAGATCCAACTTAAGTTGTACTATGACACCTATAAGCACATTTAAAATCAACCATTACATTTCCTAGTTGCTTCATCCACTACCTCCAAAAAACTATGTATTCATCTTATCCCTACAATTCCATATATTTAATTTACCATTCTTTTAAACTTCACATTATCCAACCAAATCTCTTGTTAGTTTGAGGAAGGTGACATCCTTGTTACTATATCATTGTTATGATGTTTTTTGTAGTCGACAATCTTGTGGGTTCAGTATTTATCGATTCATATTTGTTTAAAAGCTACTCACATTTACCAATATTTTTTCAGCCTTCAAATCCTTACTTCCATGTACAAACAAGCAGTCAATATGTTCAAATAAGGAGTCAATATGTTTAAATTTTCCCAAATATAAATAAATGTAGCATGGTGCAGGGCACTCAAGGTCATCATGAGGCATTCCAAAAGGACCCTACACTACACCACCTTCCTAGATAATTCATGAGTAAGATAACAAGGTTTTAGGATGTTAGGAATATTATGAATCTCGACACTGAGCATGAATCTACACATAATTTTCACACTATTCTTATCTAAGAATCTAGACACATAGTATTTATCTATGAATAGTATCCTAAAACATTATTGAAGATAATAAGGTTTTAGGTTGTGTCTAGACACTAAGTATGAATCTACACATAATGTTCACCTTTCTCTTTCTCCTTCACAATCAAAACACTCAATCTTAAATATCAATTCATCACACAATGTATAATTCTATCATTTTCTATAAAGAAATGTATACAATCCATAAATATTTCAAAGCCAAATTACCAAAAAATAGTGTGCTAAACAAAGTGAATCTTCATTAATGTTGGCTTCAGCAAGATGTAACATTAACTCAAGAGCTAACATTGAATAACCATGCATAATGATGGATTGAATAAAAAAATTCTATTCTTCACAAAAACTGTCAATCATACATTCAATGATGAATATCTTGTGGAAATACCAACACCTAGGTCTATGATTATTGGATTAGATATATTATTTTGTCTACACACTTTATCTACAATCACATCCTTCAATCATACAATAACTTATGTTAATTTCTTTTTTTGGCCCATTTTCTTTCTCACATAGTACAGGTGGAATAAATGCATTGTGAGGGAAGTAGAGAGGAAATCACAGCAATGTTAATCTTCTTCTTCTTTTATAATTGTGGAATATGTTTAGAGTTTCAGTCTCTTGAAATGTGTGTGTGTGTGTGTGTGTGTGTGTGTGTGTGTGTGTGTGTGTGTGTGTGTGTGTGTGTGTGTGTGTGTGTGTGTGTGTGTGTGTGTGTGTGTGTGTTTGCATGAAGTATCATGAGGTAAAGATTAGTTTAAAAAAAAATTAATAAAAACAACAAAAAGTCGTATACCACATTTTGAGAAGGTACTCTCTAGTTGTGTGGAAAAGTAGTGTCACTAAGTGCAAGTATCCATAAATGCATAAGTAATTCCATGAAATATTGGAGTTGTGTTGTGACAAGATCTAAAAAGTATGATGCAAGAGTTGAATAAAGTTAAGATTACAAACAATATGACAAGTGCCATAATTACAATCAAAACAATATGAGAAGTGTCATTTCCCTTCAAGAGTGTAGGAAGGCCAATTTCAATTAGAAATTAATTTAAATTTGACTTAATATTTCTATATTTCAAACAAAGAAGGTGTAAGCACATTAGTTTTTTATTTGCTAACATGTTACTATGTTGATAGTGAAGTTTCGTCAAAGGAAAGAATATATTCACACATAAATATCCCTCAATCAAGCATTATAGTTGCTTTCAATTGCATCACCGAAGCACTTAACTTCATCCATCAATTACGACTATAAACTAATGATGTTGTGTAGAAAAGTGTTCTTGATGCTTGTTGTCATATATTGTAATATTGAGCAAGAGGAAATTCCATAATATATGATTTGGCTCTTAGATCTTATCAAGTATGGTAGAAACATGTGGTAGAAACATATGAAAATGAAAGGGTCATTTAATCTACATTATGGGTGGAAGAGAATGCAGTCTTGAAGATGTCAATGAAGAACATATCTTCTCATTAAAAAAGTTAGAAAATACCATTATTGAAGCTAGAAACATAACATTTAGAGAGCTATTGATATTTTTCTAGCATTCTCAACGCATGTTACAAACTTCAACATTTTCCAATCTTTTGGACGACTCTAGAATTATGTTAATTTCGAACCAAGGATAAATGGTAGCAAAGGAGCCAAAAAATAAATTAAATTTATCTACCTAATGTTAATTTCAACATATCAAAATATGGAAAAAAAAAAAAAGGAAAATCAAAATATTCCTAGATTAAAATGATGAATGATGAAATTTGATTCAAAACATTAACAACAATAAAATGATAAGATCTGTTTCACTCACCCTAAGCACAATAGTGACAACCCCACTCTATTTCAAAGACCATGATGATTTATCAATGCCCTTTTCCAAAAACACTATCAAAGCAATAGTTTTAGTGGATCCCAAAAGTGTTGTGAGTGTTGATAGGCATAATGGGGCTAGAAAGCTTTTCATTGTCTTTGCCTACATTGCATGCTCTTAATTTTTAGTCACAACTCAAGAATACAACTACTATAAGTAAAGAGCTTCATGAATGAGACAAATGTTTCTATTATAGTAAGAAAGTACTAAAAACTAGGAAAAGAGGATGACAACACACACACAACACTATACCCACAATCTTGAACTGGAACTTGTAGACTTAATATCTACTTTCTCCATCCTACAAACACAAAAAATTACCAATTAGACCATAAGAGTATAAAAACCCAATCTTTGAAGAAGTATAAAACATGTGATTAGAGAGTAATAATCACCCAAAATACTCACTTTTTCACCATCTTTCTCACCACCTTGTTTATGAATGCTTATCTCTATACTTAGCATTATTTTGTGTCTAATGTGTCATCAATGTTTTTAAATGTAGAATTAAATGGTTGTAAGTATACATTTCTACCACATGCAAATGATTTTGAGATACAGACCTATGCAATCCAATCTCCCAAGGAATAAATAACACCACTTATTGCCATCTTTGCCAAAATAGGATTTGTCATAAAACGTTGTTAAAATAGTTACTAAAATGGTCATAAATTATGTTTTTATAATAAAAGAATGCTTAATTTAAGAAAAAAACTACACAATATTAAAACATGACATCGTGCTTTAAAAAATAAAAAGGTACCTGTAATGAAGAACTTCATTTGGACTTGCTAATTGGTTGTCACTATTAACTATAAGCTTTCTTTAAAGTTTGAGATTCACTTGGTTTCAAGAATAGTTTAATATTCTGTACTAAACATGCCCAACCATGTGAAGGTGGAAGCTCGCCCAAACATGATGTAGGAGACTATTTGGTTGGGGCAATGGAAGCTTATTGTAGGCATTCAACCAAGGCTGCATAGCCTTGCTTGAAGGCAATTTTTTTGTGTTCTTCTATGGCCTCTAGATTAAAATCAATGTCCTACATTTTTTATTAATTAAAAAAATTATTTTCTTTTTATAAATATTTTTTCTCTGCAATTCATTTACTACTACTTACAACTCATGCTCTGATTTAAGAATATCTACCAGAGCCAAGTCTGTGTTGCCCAACCTTTTCCAGCTTGGCCTTTGTTTCCTTTGATGTTTCCTGCAACCTATGAAAAGTTTGAAATATTTTATATGGTATAGATATAAAGATTAGTACTAATTAGTGCATTATTACATTAATGTACTAGTAGCTAATACTATTGCATACCTTCTCAGATTTGCTAGTGTACTTTCTCTTCGATCTTCCCCTTTCTCCTTTGCATCCAAAATGAACTCATTCTAGTCCCTCACTGCAATAAAGGGAGGATTCTTGTACTTCAAGTTTAGGATGAGACTCTTTCTATATGAGTCCTTCACAACCTTAAGATGTTTGCAAGCTTTTTGTAACAATTCGTTATGATAAAAAAATATTACTACCAAACTCATGCTTTATATCTTTGATGAGCTCATCTTTTAATTTTTTATCTTGGAAGTTCCACCTTTTAAGAAAAAACAAAAAATTGTTAGATATAGCTAGTATAAGAAAAGACCTGAATGAAACGAAAAATGTTGCACCAATTAATGATATGGAAAAAAAAAGTGAGATAAAATTAGTTCACTTATTGTGTTCCACCTTGTACATATGGTGGGCCGGAATCTTCACAATGTGAGGTCATAAAGCTTCCTCTAAAATGTATCATTTCCGAGAAAAAATGTCATGGGATGATTAATCCAAAGTGGTGCAGAAGCACCTCAAACATTTAAGCAAAAGATAAAGAACAAATTTGAGATTAAAGGGTTGATTATGCATAAACCTTACCTAGAAAAAATATTCATGCCATGGTACTTATGCAATAGTTTATTTCATAAGCATATTTTTTTTTATGGCTAAAGTGTGATAGTGACAATAATATATGAAAATTTCATTGGTACGTGAAATGTAATGTTCTTAGTATCATTATTGTCCAAAATCAAAAGATCAAAAGTAATTATGCAAACTTGTTTTGAAGAAATATGACACACTAACAACAAGCTAAGACGTCACACAAATAGTTAAGAAACAGTGCCATGAGGAAATAGAACAAATGCTCATAGATAGTAAGGAATGCATGCATTGATCGAATCCCATTCACCTACAAAGTTGTAGAAAATTGATCAATCAATTTTTCCATTTGCTGATCATAGTTGGCACATGAATATCAAATATACGCTGCACGAAAAATCATATATGCATCGACTCAATGTCTCATTCTTGATTTAGTTTATAAGTATGTTCCTTCTAAAAATAATGATATTTTTGACATAATGAATCTTCTCAAGGATAGGCTACAACATGTAAACAGTGTTGTTGTTTGAGCTACAATTAATGTATTTCTTCATTTGACAATTTTCATGGTTGATGTGCACCAGAAGATAAGTTTTGAAAATGAGTTCAATGTAAATAATGTATTATTTATTAAGTACTTGCAAATGGAAAATCTTTCTGCAATTTTAGTGATATTTGTTCAATATTCTAATTTTGGTTGACTTCTACCTCACAATAGAAATCTTGATGCATAATTTCTTGAAGGTACTTGAGAATGGAATTGTTCTAGTTAACTCTTATGAGGTTTTAAATGGGTAGACTTGGAAATTTAATGAGGAAAATAAATGCTTCATGCAAGGCCTTCTAGAGTTCATGAACAAGTAAAATCAAGAAAAGAACAAGAGCAATACAAACTCAAAAAATAAACTAGACAAAGGAAAGAGAAAAATACGGTTTCTCACTAATGAGGGGAAGATATAGGCTCTGAAAAGGTTAGATCAAATTTGGATCTCGCAAATCTAGTTCATATACATTACTGAGATACTGTTGAAACATACAGTGCCAGTAGAAATATTTAGATCAAATTTGGAACTCATAGATCTAGTTCAAAAACATTAAGTTCAAAAACATTAAAATGAAAAATAGACTTGTAGAGGGTTGTGCCCTAGCATAATAGACTTGTTAAATATCAATAGAGGAAATCATGAACTCTAAATTACAAGTGATAAAAATGTTTCCAGCTCGAGAAGACAATAGAGCAGAAGAAGTTCAAGTTTTTACTGAACAATAAAATACAAAAGAGGATAGCACATATTTTTATTGGACAAGGCTCTATCATTCAAGGGATTATTTAAATTCCAATGGCTTATGTAACATTAACCTCTAGAAGGAAATCCCTCATACTATGGTTCAAAAAATTATAACTACAAAAATAAGGGAATAATCATATGTAATAATATGAGAGCACAATCAAATACAATATATTAGCTGGAAATTGAAGTAGAGCCTCAATACAAAATGGGGAATTGTGATATGATCAAAGGAAAAACATTATGAGTTAAAACTTGCCCTAGACTGTGACTAAATCATTCCTTCCTCTCTTGAAGGATATAAACCATTTGAGCAATCCAAATTAAAACCACCACGGGTATTGAATGAAATAATTCATAGCTCAAATTGAATTACTAAACTAGAGAATTACTAGTATAGACTTTTTCATTGATAATTCAAATGATCCTACCAAACCCCTAATAAAAAAGAAATCTAGAATAATTAAACAACTTGCACAATATGACATACTAAAGAAGGTCATGAGGCATCACTCCACATGAAAAGCCCTTGCATTCACCACTTTCTATCATGTTTACATCTTGCAAATAAATCATTATTACAATATAAAAAATAATTATTTAAAGGACCTAGAATCTTAGGAAATTTTAAAGGCATTGATTCATCATTGTCAATCAACAATGACATATCCATAGCTCCCATGCTAAAAACATGAGTAGCTCTAGGAAATGATGGTGAATTATCACCAACACCTACACTATGATCTACATTCGGTAGAATAGTAGATGGTGCATCTCCTACCGCAAAAAAAATAATCCACTATGTGATGCACCCAAGATTAAAGTACAAATTATCAACTCATAATTAACACAAAACCAAATATAAAAAAACAAGGATTATCAACTAGACGTCCCCTTGTTGCTGACATTGCAGTCGAAAATCTTATATGGATGTCTATTAGCCTCATAGGAGTCTCCTACACTAGATGACCTGAACAATACATTGTTAGCAAAGACATTCTAAAATAATAACAGTAAGAGTTAACTTAAGAAGTTTTTGAATGTTCGAAATAAAAAATTCAGGAAAAAAAAACTTATTAATAAAATGTTATTTAGTACTTACAACCCTCATGATAGTAACTTTGTTTGTATCTATGTGATTTAAATGGTAATCGATTAGTAGATCTTCCCCTACACTTATTGATTTTATTGCACAAACAAAAACTTCATTCCCCTCATGCACCTCAAATATGCAATTGGGTTGCTTACTAGTTGAGGAAGGTCTCTTACTATTTATAAAACTTGCAATATTACCTATTTCTTTTGGTCTCCCATCAATGTCCATAGAAAATCTTTTACTTTGATCATTTTCTTTCCATTGTATATAATTAGTTGATAGTGCATACCTACACATGGTTTTTTTATATCAAACAATCTTCAACCAATCATTTTAATTGTAACATGGAATGACATACTTGAACAATATGACAACTTTTTTATAACATACCTTTATCCCTTCCATCAAAAATAGGCCCAAACCATGTAATGACGATGAAGCAATGTGATATATCCTCTCATTAACACAAAAATCTGTGTTAATTGGAGGTAGTTCATTGAGTACCCATTCTTTCTCAATGTGTGTGTATGGAAAGGGCACCTTGATGTCATCTTTGGTCTCATCATCATAAAAAATTGACCTTCCATTAGCAAGGAAAAATTGCATGCATTTATCAAATTTTTTTCTAATTTGTTGACCTCTAGTTGATCTCCCTATTTTAGCTATACTACATGTAAAGCTTTCATCTACCATTTCCTCATTTCCCTCATTCGATGTAGATAGATCTGACAAGTACCTTTTTTGTGGGTCATGTAATCCATCAAATGGAAAGTGAAAGTGGCAAATATAAAATGTAGTAAGTTGAAAGTGATTATACAATTATATTTCTATATAGACCTTATTTGTCTATATATACATTAAATGATTATATAATATGTCTATTTATAACATATGTGCTCAATGATAAACAAGAAAAATATAAGAAAATTATGTCTATTTATTGACTTATACCTACTGATCCATGTCACTATGCATGATCCATGCCAAAGGGATCAAATTTCTTGCATATGTTAATCATTTATCTTAAATTAGCTAACAATTACATGATACCCATAAACATGAAAAAATTTACCTTATATATGGAATGCAAGATCGTAATCAGACACAATATAAACATTGGTAATTATAAATAACATATGTTGTAATAATTAGAAATGAACACAATAAATATGTAATCAAATTTTCTGCATATGTTAATCATTTATCTTAAGTTAGCTAAAAATTACATGATACATGTATGCTAAAAATAACATACAAGACAACATGAACAATAGGCAACATCGTAAACATGAACAAATTTACCTTATATATAAAATGCAAGATCGTCAACATAAGGGGTGACAATGTTTGTAGTGAATTGTCTATTTGCAAAGAGGGTGATAATCAGACACAATATAAACATTGGTAGTTATAAATAACATATGTTGTAATCATTAGAAATGAACACAATAAATATGTAATCAAATTTCTTGCATATGCTAATCATTTATCTTAAGTTAGCTAAAAATTACATGATATGTATATGCTACAAATAACTTAGAAGACAACATGAACAATATGCAACATCATAAGTATGAACAAATTTACCTTATATATGGAATGAAAGATCGTCAACAGAAGGGGTGATGATGTTTGTAGTCACTGATTGTCTTCATCATCATCATCATCATCATCATCATCATCATCATCATTATCATCATCGTCATCACCATAATCACCATCATCATTGCCATCATCACCATCATCATCACCATCATCACCATCACCACCATCATCATTATCATCACCACCATCATCATCATCATCATCACCATCATTGTCATCACCATCATCTTGATCTTCATCATCTACTTCTTCATCATCTTCAATATCTTCTTCCATAACATTATACTTTATCAAGATTCCTCTTGGATCATGTCTAACAACAAATGACCAACTCTATTTATGTGGAACCTCTAAGTAAAACACTTGCTCACATTGGCTTGGAAGAACATAGGGCTCATCTCCAACTAGCTCAAATGACCTTATATTAATCATTGTAAATCCATTATCTTGTGGAATAATTGTTCTATCTAGAACATTTTAATTTAGTTGTAACCTATACCATTTGATGAAAAATAGAACTACTTTGAAGGAGTTAAAGTCACACTCAATTATATCATCCAAGATTCCATAGTATTGATTTTGAGATTTTTGAGGATGTATGTCATTTCTAGATGATTTATTGGTGACCTCGAAAATTGCACTTATCCTAGAATCACAAGTTTACTTTGTGTCATCCAACTTTTTATGCAAAATTTGTGGCCATGATAGTACATAGCTTTGTGGTACTTGACCTGCAATTTTTGAAGTGTGTGTAAATTATTTTCATTGTGAGTTGATACAAAACATACGTCAAGTTATGATCGTTAATAAATTTCTATGTACCTCTCCAACTCTTAAACCCTTTACTAGATCAACTACCATCGACATAACATTCGAATCTCCATTACGATGAGCTTTTGTAACCAATGAAGTAATACCTTCCCATTTTAATGGGCAACCATTTTGTTGACATTATTCAATCCATTCCAGCATCCAATAAAGATTTTTCACAATATACAAATGTATTGCATCCCACTTTTGACCACCTATTTCAAAAAAAATACACCAATTATAAATAACTTATATTGAAGATTTATAAGAATTAATTAGCTACAATAATATTTTAGATTTACCTCTCACTTTCCTTGATCTAACTTTTCCCATCAAGTACTCCCCTTTGAAATTGTTAATTGAGTTGGGATCCAAAATATGATCTACATGCATCTTTGTTGCAAACTTAGGAAGATATTCACTAATGTACACCATGGTCTAGTATACCATATATCCCTCCACCATAGAACCCTCAAGTTGTGCTCTATGTCAAACCAAGCTTTTCAAAAATTTCAAGTGCCTCTCAACCATCCACATTGACATGGTTGGTACAGGTCCACACAATTCAATCTCCTCTACTTGATCATTGAAAAAACTTGGAGGTAGACACTTTTGCATTTCACACATAAGAAGAGGAATTTTTCTCTTCCAATATTTAATATCTTCTTTATTGATTTCTTTAGATGACAACCACCTCATGTATTTTCTAAGATCATATATAACCTATTTGACATTGTTGGCAAAGTGGCATGGGAGAGATAGAGGTAGAATATACTATAATATTTGTAAAATGATCTTGTCAATATTTTATAAAAGAATGCAATTAAAACTACATGAAGTATATAAATATATAGTGAATACAAAATAACATGAATTTCTTTAATAAATGTATGCCAATCATGTGTTTTCAAACCTGGCTCAAATTCACTTTTCTTTGATATGAGATTGTTTATGTTCATAGAAAATCTTGTGGGAAATCATATTTTTTTATGACTTCTTTTATAGCATTGTTCTATTGCTCTAACAATAATCAACTAAGGGCACTTGTATCAATCTAGTCTCCATTGTTATTTTATTGAAAGCCATCTTTTATTGCATGGGTGGATTCTTCAATGTCACTACAAGTTTTTACAATTTGGTCTTTGTCATGCCTTTCATCCAAGATTTTCCATAATGTCTCTATTACATTGTTTCCAATATGCATAGGATCAAACAAATGCACAATTGGGAGTTTCTCATAGTACAATAACCTAGTAAATTGTATAGGATAAATTTTTAGTCCTTTTGGAATTTGGTCGTTGATGACTTGAAAACCATCATAAGCATCAATTACATCATCAGTAAACAAAACACAATATCAAAACATAAATTTGAAACAAAAACTGTTAGATGGAATGACATTACCTCGACAATTTATTTTATTGTATGCCAACTTCCATAGGCGAGGTGTTATTCTCTGTGGCTATGACATAGTCTCTTCTTTCCCATTGAAAAGATGTTTTTCAGTAATTTAGTACTTATGATTTTTGTGCAGAAAGTGTCTATTCTCATCAAACACCTACTTTCTCCAATGTTTTGAATGATGAGATTTCATCTTTGGACCACAAACTAGACATGCAAATTTTCCCATTGTCTAAAGACTTACAAGATTGTGTATAATTGGACTAAATGTGTTAACTTTAACATACCAAAAAAGAGGTGTTAAGAAGAGAACATACTACAGAAATGTGTTAGCCTAGGGGCATCATGTATTGTCCATACAAGCATTGCATGAAATTGAAATTGTCTTTGTCCTATTAGTCTACAGATGTCGTACATAGTAACCCCATTCCATAACACCATCAACTTGTCCATAAGGGGTTAAATTATATACACTGATATCTTTAACTTGGTACTTACCTAGTTGAATGAACAAAAACTTTACATAATTATTATGACCATTTTGATGGATTAGTAATAATAAATTAATTTAGATGACTGTTAAATCAAAAAATACCTAGAACAATCAGTGTCAATATTATGTTCTCTCTCTTTATGGACAACCAAAGAGGTATGTTATTGTTGATAAAAAAAATAGGCCACACCGAGTAAGTGGATCTCATCTCTCCAAAGGGATTGACACTGGCTACTGCCAATGAAATCTTGAGATTACAAGGTTCTTCTTTAAAGTGTGGCCATTTTCCCTCTATTTTCTTAAATGCCAAACCATCTATAGGCATTCACATGATGTCATCTTGACTTCTATTGTGTACATGGTAATCCATAAATTGTGCCAAGTTATTGCACCTGAATAATCATTGCAGATGTGGAACAATGAGAATATACCAAAGAACCTTGAGAGGCAACTTTCTTGTTAATCGATCTAATTGATATCTACTAATATGACAAATAGGGTATTGTGTTGCAAATTCATGATGTTTATGATATATAATATGATCATTCAAACATGCATGTATTGTTTGATACTCCATTCCAATATCTTTCATGATGGTAGATAATTTTCAGTGCGAGCAAGGTAGAATGTTTGATGGTGGTAAAAAATACTCACCTATCAACCTACAACCAAAAATATGATTTTTTGATTTAAAGAATATTAATTGCTACATGAACCCAATGTTAATTGTAAGGGAACTACAAGTAAAGTAATAAAAGAAGATGGCATACCTTAAAATATGTGTCATTGTTATGTTGGATAAACCATTCATAACCTTCAAGTCCACCAACAACAATACAATGGCAAGAAGAGTTGTTTTGGAGCCTTCATATAGGGACTCGTGTGTCTTCTCAAATATAGGTACATCAAGATCTGCATCAACATCATCATCATCATCATGTCGATCATCATGATCTTCATCATCATGCTCTTCTTCCATGGTATCATTACCTTAACTAGTTCAATATTCACAGCTCCATGTTCCCTCATTTGGGAATCCGCATTCTCTAAATTGTCATGGTCCATAACATGAAACTTAGGGACATTGACCTATATGAAAATGATGGCCTTATACTAACCATGACCATGATGTCATCATCAAATCATGTCTTATGTAATTTATAAATTATTAAAATACATACTAATGGATGATATTCGTTTCCCCATTCAATGTGACCATGTTACCTACAATGTTGCTCAGTTTTTGTGAATAAATATCTTTGAGTCTTTAAGCCCTTACAAATTTTGTAAGGACAATACCATTTTCCATCACCTTTTCTTTTTAAGTTAGACCATAGTCTAGCAATTGTCTCCCTATTTTTTTGTGCATTGATATCATTAGACATGGTATTTCTTGAATGGAATGAATAATTGGTGGAAGAACGATGATTTGTTTGCAACCTACAGATGGAGTAATAAGAGGAAGACACATATAGAAATGAATATTAAAGCAAGACAAATAGAAAGAGGTATAGATAGAGAGATAGATTGACAAAGAGATAAAGAAATATTAAAAATGAAAAGAAACAAATACTTAGTTGACCTTCCATAACTCTACCTCTACATATTGCACTTGCTACATACAAGCACTTCCAAATAAAATGGGCAGCAATAGCCAAGAAGGGAATAGGAGAGTCCATTTGGCTCAAGACGAGGATGCACAAAGTGACCAAGGGGCGAGAGGAAATGTTGATCCATGGAGAGGAGAGTCTCTAATTTTCAATAGAACCCTACTAAAGACTGTCATAGAGCAAGAACCTCCCCAAAGAAATATGTTATTGAGAACTCTTTGTAATGTAAGAGGTTAGGTATGCAAAGCTATTGTAGATTCTGGTTCAACTGACAATATAGCCTTAGTAAAAATGGTAGAGAAGCTTGGATTGAAGAAGTTTCCTTATCCTAACCCTTATAAGTTTTCATGGCTAAATAAGGAGTAGCAAGTCATAGTAAATGAACAAGTTCATGTTCAATTTCAAATAGGGGAGTACAAAGACATGATTGTCTCTGATGTTGTAGAAATGGATGCTTGTCACCTATTGTTAGGTAGGGCCTAGCAATTTGGTGTCAATTCTAAGCATGATGGAAGGAGAAATATTTACATCATCTCCAAAAATGGGAAGGAATACACCATGAGACCACTGCCAAAAGATAGGAAGGAAATCCAACATGCATCTAGTGTGATGATGTTTGGAGAGAAGGAGTTTTTGAAGACCCTCAAGGTGAAAAAAATCCCTTGCTTTGTCATAGTAGTAAAGCCAAAACTTGGAGAAAAAGGAAAGGAGTGAGGTCTATGAACCAAGTAGGAGTTAGGACATGCTGGAGTGCGGTCAGTCGAAGATATTTTGGAATCTTCAAGAACCTGGTAAAGGGTATCTATAAAGGTGAAAATTAAAAAGTATTTTTATAGATACAAAGGAGGAATTGAGAGCATTATAAATAATGAAGAAGAAACTTAAATCCATATGGCTTCACCTCTGTTTAGAATTTGACCTTTCTGCATGTGAAATATGACAATATACAAAATTTCTAGTCACATTTTCACTTTAAAAAGAACACCAAATATACCTTTGCTACAATATCTTCTTCAGATTCTTCACTATCAGATTCTTTTGAATTGCAAGCTCCTATGCAGAAAAAAGATGAGATGTATTAAGTAATTTTTGATGGGCATTATTTAAACAAATCAACTACAATTTTTTTTTTTTATGAAATTCGGTTGCTTTATTATGTACTAAAGACTTGGCTTAACCATGGAGTACCTCATCAGAAGACTCATCCTCACTTGATTCTTCTTTACCATTTTTTAAAGCTACAGCTGACCCATTCTTCACTACAACTGAGTTATTCTTTCCCAAAGCACTTGGTTTTTTATGTGTTTCCTGTAATACACTTTGAATGATATTAAACACAAATTTCTTATCTCTCTTTCAATAATTACAAAAAATTTGATAAAATGAAAAATGTCATGATAACGTAGCAATATTTAAAGATTTAAAAAAAAAATCTATTAATGTTATGCTAGAAAAGTACAATGAACGTTTTCATCATTTAGAGAGCACCAATTTTTTTGTTTGATTTTCAATTTGAAATAAGGCATTTCAATTAACCATTTTTTCACTATTGATCATCAAAATTCCATAAGCTTTTGATTCCACTAAAACATGATTCTGTTCTACAGATAATTATCCACAACAAAATGACCAAATTCCTTAGAAGAAGAATCCTCATGCTAGAATCTTTTGTTGGCAGCTTCTTTGCAATGGCAAAATTTTTGCTTATAGCATGCAAGTCACCTTTATCTATAGAGAATTAACACAAAAATGAGTACCATAAAGTCAAAACATATGTTATAATATCAATATGATCCCAAAAAGCAACAAAATAACTGGCATTCTTTAGATCTAGTATTTTTTTCAACATAAATAGTTAGATATGTTATTGAAACCAAACTTGACCCTTTAGGAGTGATCATGACTTTCCAAGTCATCAAAGCTTAATTAGTATCTGCTTACCATTATGACAAGTTGACAACTATAAACTTTTGACAACATTCCATACATTTATTTTGCCCTAATTCATAATTGTCAAATTATTTTGGTAAAAAGAGAAGTAGTCAGTCTGTTTAGCAAGAGAAGAGAGTTAGGCAATTTACTTCATTTCTTTACATTATTTATAAAGATTGTAACTTCTAGATATATATGAGATTGTTAATTTCTTAAGCTTTAATTTTGTTACTTTATGTGAACTCTACTTTGCAGATTCTCAAATATGATAATAAAAGCATTCAAATTCAATATGTGCTTCAATCTTTTAGTGAAGCTTTCAATACTTACCTCATAGCTATTGGAGGCTTTAGAGGTCTTTGAGCTCTCATTTCTATCTTTTGGTATTTTAAACCTTATGAAGATAGTGCAAATGTATACACTTCAGAGAAGTTGATGGTGGTCATCTGAATTATCAAATTCCTATTAAAATGGCATTCAATTTATTACGATATAAGGTAGTTGACATCATCTAAAAAGTGCATCTATGATGAGAATAAAATACTTAATAAGAACTCATTACAGGCACTAATATAAGAAAGACAATAAACTTATAAAGTATAAATCTCATATCAACTACAAATTATACTTACTAAATAGTGTAGAGACAATTCTTTTATAAATTGGGCTTTACACAGAGCAAGCTTTTGAATAAAAGAAATCACTACATGTGTAGGCCTAAGGATTGATGTTTGTGTGAACTATTGGTGCAGAGGCACCAAGGTCATTCTATGAAGACACACAAACACACCATGAAGATCAGGGGAGTGAGTAGGACAAGGAGTAATCCAAGAAATTCAAATGGATAGGAATTAAAAGTTATAATGGTTTTCATGACCAAACAATGTAATCAAATGTTTTTATTTTGTAATGTCCTCAAAGGACTAAAAGTCATTTGATGTCCTTAAAGGACCAAGAGTTTGTTTGTATTGGACTAATGTTGTCCAAACCTAAGTCATGTTTACAAGAATTTTAGATTGAGCGTGGGATAGGTCTAGGACCTTAAGGAACATTTAGATAAGGGTTGATTATTCAAATAAAGCCATTTTTGACATTTGAAATTCAAATATTCAAAACAAACAATAGCTATTTAGAAATTTGGAGGGAAAGGCTAGTTTACTAGTTTTTAGCCTTAACCAATCAACTCAACGTCAAAAGTTGGTTGACATATTTAGTTCTATTTTAGCAATAGAAATTTATTGTGTGGGAAGAGAAGCCTAGGAAATGCACAGATTGATAAAAGACAATAACAAAGCATATCTTTTTTCTGCAAAACTAGCACTAGATCTCTGGAAATTAATTTGATTGTCCATTTTGGGAAAGAGGAAGATGTATTAGAAGTTTATTATCATTCTTTTCTTATCCTAAATGTATTTGATATACTCTGTGCTGAGAGTTTAGACATTTTGTATAACTCATACTCTTCATTTTTGGTATATCTCTACAACAATCCTAGTTTCCTTTAAGATGCGACCATCCCATGAAATCTAAAGGGCCCTAACTTCATGGGATATGCCAAGCTAACATGTATAATAGTATTCTAAATTTTATATGCAAAAAATAGTTTAGATGTTGATTGTTCTTCATGGGATAGTGATGAGAAACCAATGAATTGATAGGTACAGTATAACAGTGAGCATTTGGCTCGAACGAGATGGGTTCTAAAGACCATTCATTAGATAAATAAATTCAAAATACCATTCATTAGAGAAATCAATTCAAATGTGATGTCTTGTTGCATATGGTAAGAAAGTTTCACTTTCTAAAAGAAATAGAATACTTACTAGCTTTGTCACACATTTTGATACAAAGAATTATAGTGACTGGTCAAAATATCAATATGCCTAATTTGGTATTATATGTCAAATTTTATAGCGCAACTTGACTTCGAAAGGCATATGTACTATCTTTAGTTTCTTATCTCCTATTATTTAAGTAGACTTTGATGCAATTAAGCTTGAACTCTATTTTGAAAAGAAAAGAGTTGTTGATTATTTAACTTCCACTAGTGCCACTTATCCAATTTCTATAAAATGAATACTATCAATATTTGATAATAATTTCCATGATAAGTTGATGTAAAAAGAAGTAGAACGAAAGTATAGTAATAGTCTAGATTGAGTTGAAGACAAATTTATGGTATTCATTGATTTTGAAGGATATCAAAATCATATATTATAGTTTGAAATTTTGAAATAGAAGAAGATGTGAATGTTACTTTTAGTTATAATGCAAGATATAGTTCTAGATATTTTTAATGGTTATATATATACTCTTGTGAAGAAATAAGGTTATTATTTTTTAAATAAAATTTAATCTTCAAAGCCACCCAAATGAAAACACACAATATTTTGGTCTTTTTGTTTCAACAATCCACTTATCCGATGAGCAATAATATCATTAAAAGCTTCATTGCAGTATTTATAAATGTCTTAAATTTTTTCAATTACAATCTACCATAGAAAGAAAAGAAGTTACCAATTGCCTAGCCTAGATAATTTTGTTGAAGGATATCTATGTTGTAGAACACTTCCATGAAATGAAAGTTACACTTCAAAACAAACAAAGAAACACAATGTCAGATGGTACTTTTTGCTTCTATAAATTCCATTTAATCCTAATATTAACATAAAATAGAATGAGTTTCAATGACCAAAAAGAAATTGGCTTTAGAAACTTTCATTAATTCTTGGAAATTTTTAAAACATTTAAATTGAAACCCAAAGTAACATGAATATTTGGACTTAGTTATCAAACGTTATTTTACTAGCTATGTACTAGCAAGACAAACTAAAACAATTTGTAGAATGGGTTGTTGCATATATGCACTAGTATAGCAAGACAGGAAAAGAAAAATAATGGAAAGTGAACTGAAAAAATCTACAAACAGTCATAGAATCAATGGGACAAGGATCTAGAACACAAAGACTGGTGATAAAAGAAGCACTAATCAGAGCACTGGTGATATGGACTTCTCTCCCAAAAATCAGAGCACTAATTGTGCATTCACCCCAGAAAACTCCTTGCTCACAACTCTTAACTCCATATTAACTTTTATTTATCTTTCTTTCATCTTTCACATGCATATTTATTAATTTATTAAATTACTTAATTAATTTATTTAATTTAGTCTCATGTACGTATCAAGCAAATCATGAAACTTTTAATAAATTAGTTTCTTTTCCCACTTCTGAATTTATTAATTTTGATAACTATTTAATAACTTAAATAATAATATTATTTAGCATTTATTTAAAAATGAACTATAAATATATTATTATTAAATTAAATTAATATTATCACACTCTAAATTTAAACTTATAAATCTATCCTCAAATTTAATTCTTTTTTTAACTTTTAATTTATTTTCGAACGTTTAATTTGATAAATATTTATTAACTTAAGTAAAAATAATATTTAGCATTTATTTAAAAATGAACTCTAAATATATTATTATTAAATTAAATTAATATTATCACGTTCTAAATTTATCCCTATAATTTCTATCTCCAAATTTAATTCTTTTTTATTTAATTAATTTCTCAATTAATTAAATATTAAAATGACATAATATTTTTCCATTAATTTAATCTTTTAATTAGACTTAAATAATAGTAAATTCACCAAAGACTCCAAGTAAAATACGAAAAACCCATCATAACAAAACACATACAAAATCAAATTAAAGGGTTATAATCACGAATTAATGTCATCTAATGCATTTGGAGGGTACTCGACTTAGATACTTGTCCTAATTTTAAATTAGGACAAATGGCTTAAAGGTTTAGGATTTGGACTCAAGAATTTATCTCCCCTCTCTTACCAGTGAGATAATGCGATAGGGTATGCTCATCTTGGAAATTCAGGGAAGTCGATACTAGGTACCTACAACCTGCATAAATTTCATGCATGTGCAAACACAATATTCTAAGCTAAATAGGCAATGGCAGGAAGTGGTGCATCAGGTAGATCCTAACTAGTAGGTGACTACGACTCCCTTAACCACATCAGAAATGCCATACATAAGAAAACAAACATGCACACCATATGCATGCAGTATGGGTTAAGTATTCATAACAAGACACATAATAATCCATCTAACTAATCATCATCAATAACTGAAATAACTGAATAATCATCATGCATACATGAAATATAGAGTACCAAGTAATCCCATCATATAATAAACTGAATGTAAAACAATATATGTTAATTTCAAAAAAATAGTACTAATCATCAAACATAAACTAGCCTACAAGAGTTTGGCAATGGTAGCAAAAATGCAAACTAGGATACACACTACAAAAAGGATCATTATCAATATTAATAGTAGTATTTTTTTGATCAATTTGTATTATCTCACCACTTATTGACATTTCCAAACTATTCTCTATAGTGGTAGGTGTTGCCTTTAACTCAAACACCATCTTATTGATGGCTATAGCTATTTCACTTCTTATGACATTCTTGGCACCTCCTATAAACAAAAATGATATCATCTTACTTCGTAAGGTGCTAGTTTTCTCATCAATTTCCTATTATCTTCTTCATTATCAATTTTGCTCATAGTTCTTATCATGGATTTCTGAAGTTCCATATCTTCTTCATAGGTTGATGCCTTCTTTAGTATAATTATGTTATAGACTTTCTAATTCACAATACCTTCAATGTCTTCAAGTTTCAAATTGTTAAGAATCATATATCTCACAGTAGAGATATCAATCTACTCTCTCTCAATATCATTGTATAACTCATAAAACTTATTCATTTGCACAAAGTTCCCCTAATTGAAAATAGTTGTTTTAATCTTTTCTATCTTTAGTTTCTAGGGTTTCCTTGTTTTACCTACTAGTTGTGTTGGGACTCAAAGGTTTAATCCCTAATTTTGAGTACCATTCTAAAAAATCAAGCCCTATAAACGCTTTTTAATGCATGTTTACTCGGTTTTTTTTTTAGGCCTAAGAGGTGTTCAATGTTTCTAACACCTTTTATTTAGTATGTCTATGTGTCCCATGAAGATAAATTTTCATTCTAAGTCATTCTATGAAGTTTCATTTTGAGCAATGTCCAATCTGCATTTTTTCCTAAGTGTCAATAAGTGACAGGAGGACTTGTTTGCAATTGAATATCTTGTACTCAATTATGTTTCATGACTCACTACTTTGGTAATGTTTAGTATCCTTCTCAAAGAACTTATGTTTTATATTTTGAGTCATTTTGATAAGTTTTGAATCCCTCAAAGTTGGTTTTTTATTGTTGTCATGCTGATGCAAATTATTCAGAATTCTGGGGTGCCCTATTTGATTTGTTATAACTTTGACCCAGTTGACCAAAATGAGAAAATTCCTTTTGTATTACATTTTATAGGTCATCGACTTGTTATATTTCAATTTTGAGCTTATGAAAAATCTATTTGACTAATTTTCAAACATGATTCTATTTGCAATTTGTAAAGTTTTAATGGTGTCATGAAGTGGAGATTTGTCGATACCCTTGTTTGGGATGTCATAACTCTAAATCCATGATAGGTGAGATTGAATGGATTGTACCATTGCATTATAATCTAAAAATTCTTTAAGTATGCTAGTTTGCAAGTCTTGATGAATCTATCTGCACACTTTTCCAGGTTCATTCCGATTGCAAATATTTCTTTTCTACCATTGTTCCTAGATCTGCAATTTTGAGTAGCTCACTTTGATAGCTCACCAAATGCTCCTAATTATTCATCATTACTCTAAATCCCATATTTATATTTTCCTCATGGTAGTGAACCAATGTAGCATTTTTCATGTCCCCAAGTATCTGTTTACCAAATTTTTGAAGCCAAAACATAACACAATTTATCATTTTCTGACATGTTTTCTTGTAGGCAATTTTTACTAGGCAACTTTGATGGTCAATGTCTTTTGACTGAGAATTCATCATGAGATGAGATTCCATAGGGTGCAAGAATGTGGAATACAGAATCAGTGAGTCTATTTTTAGAGCCCGATTAGGTGTTTTTTTTATTTTTTATAGTCGATCAAAGGATCCCTTGGCAAGAAATTAATAAATTGGCCTAGAGATATGTCATTTCAGTATAATGACAATAAGATGATTTTAAAACAAAAGGTGTATAAAGGAAGGAGCATGTGCCACAAAAAGTCCAATCCATATGCAAATAATATTTCCAAGAAATCCACTATTGTACAATCAAAGCTTATTAATAAAGATCACAATGCAATATGGACAAATTGGAAGTGGTATAATGAGGCTATAGCAGTATGGAGAAATAATTCACTCATAAATATTGGCTGACTAGAGAAAATATATACAACTAAAGACTCAAGTGTTCATTATGTAAGCATTGTAAGTGTGATCATTAAACCTTCAACCCATTTTGTAGTTGGGATGAATGACTTATAATTCCAAATCTGGTGCTTGAGTATTCTAAACCCATCATCTATGAAGATTTGTATCAAATGATCAAATATTCCTGTGATGTGGTGTGAACAATCATGGAGTAATTGGATATGGTAGTGCAAATTTGAACAACCCTTGTAGAATTTATTATTGGTGTTCCTCGATAGCTTCATCTTGCACCACAACATAGAATAAAATCACCCATGGCTAGAGCAAATGGGAGCCATTGAAGTAATCCAAGTGAAAGGATGGAGAGTCCACAATGGTTAAAAAGGGTCCATTCTAGTGGGACTATAGTCTATATCCATGAAAAAAATAGGGAGATGAATGTTTCGGTCAGTTTTTAGTCTTTTATAACATTTAGATCATATAGTGATGCCTAAATCATTGGCAACAAATGCTTGGGGTACCTAATATTATTCTAAAATTGAGAAACTGTCATTAGTGATGGATAGGGCATGAGGTCTCCACTTGCAACCGGTGGTCATCTTTCACATTTTTCTCCCCTTTATGTTTTTGGGCACATGACAAATAGTTTCCAAACATCCACAGTGATATCATTTGAATGGAAGCCACTAGTTGTAGTGGATGGTGTGGATTTGGAGGAGCAAGGCACGACAACAAGGGTGTCTGGTCTTTTTGAACTACTATGGAAGTCATAGTGTGGAGATGTCTTTTCTCCCAAAGGTGGTGTTTCCTATCATATTACAAGTATTTTGCATAGAACAATGAAGGGAATGCTCCTCCACTAAAGGGAAGACCCTCAAAGTAAATAGGAGAGCAACTATTACAATTGTCAGTTGTCTTTTCTCCCCAGATCAATTTTGTTGTGTTGTGTTGGAGGTTATTGTGATTGATGTCCACCTTATAAGTTAGACTCCAATGGTGAAAATATTTACAATGCTGAAGAACATAAAGGGAGCTGCATAGTAGAGAAGACATTCTTAGTGAATGGATTTTAGTCCCATTTTCTTTGTGTTGAGCCTTTTTAGAATCATTATATACCTTTAAGCCCTTTGTTATAATGTCTTAAAGACATCGAGGGTTTTGGAAACTTTTGCATGTGTGGTGGGCCCTACCAGCTAGGTGACAATAAATGAAATTTTGAACCAAAGTGATGACATCATACTCACATGGAATCTGACAATGAACCAAAAGTTGACAAATGGAAAACCTAAGGAAGGAATTTGATAGTGACATGTGGTAAAGGACCAAGATGTGGCATGCTTCCTAAGGTCTTGAGTTGGCAGATAGTGCCATGTGTCGCAATGTCACTATCTTGTGATTATGTGGCACCTTACTAACGTTTCATGTGACATAGTGACTGATGATGTGGTAGGATGACATGGTGCAGTGACAAGGCAATGACGTGATGCTACCAACCATATGTTGATGTGGATCAAAGTGACACATGTCATGATGCTACTATGTTGTGATGATGTGGCAAAATGTTGACTAGGATAGCAACATGGTGACTAGTGATGTGGCATGATGATGTGACAACCATGTGGTAGAATAGAGGACCAATGAGACAATGACACATGGCACCAAGGTGGCGGGTGTCAGATGACTAAGTAGAAATTAGCCAATCCAATGGTGATACATGCCAGGGCCGATGAAACTAGTTTGACATGGATTGAAAAGTAGGAGGGAAAAAGGCACAAGCACGAAAAATTGTTTTTTTAATGTTTTCCCTCAAAAGTACATGCAGGATAATTTTAAATAAACAAATGTTATATCCTATAGTTCTAAATTTAGGGAAACTTAAATATATGCCAAAATGCAATTTCAAAGCCATGATAGGTGTAGTGCCTGCCCCTGGTTCACATTTTGTTATCGTTGCTGAACTCTTTTAGAACTAGTTTTATGTTGTTGGTTAGCAGCATTCTTTTGAGATTATCAGATATTGTGCTATTGATTCAATTTATTATGTGATGAGATTACTTAGAATCTACATTTCATGTATGTATGATGATTATTTTTAGTGTTCACAATTATTGATGATGATTATTACATTGCTTTCAATTATTAATGATGATTAGTAAGATGATTTATTATCATATGTGATTTTTTATGGATACTTACCCCATACTTGCATGTGTATGGTGTGTGTGTTTGCCTTGCGTGTTTGCTTTTGTATGGCATGTCTGATGTGGTTAAGGAAGGGAGCCCTAGTCACCTGCTAGTTGGGATCTACACGATGCACCACTTCCTACCATTGTCTGTTTAGTTTAGTATATATTGTGTTTGTACATACATAGTTTTTATGCAGGTTGCAGGTACCGAGTATCGACTTCCCTAAATTGCTAGGATGAGCGTACCCTATCGCATTATCTCAACAATAAGAGAGGGGAGATAAATTCTCAAGTCCAAATCCCAACCCTTTGAGCCATTTGTCTTAATTGGAAAATTAGGACAAGTATCTGAGTTGAATACCCACCGAATGTGTCGGATGACATATTTCATGATTTTTAACCCTTTAGATTTATTTTGTATGATTTGTTCTATGATGGGTTTTCATATTTTATCTTGGAGGATTTTCCATTAATAAGTCTTAATAAATAGATTTAATTAATAAATTATTTATTTGAGAAAATTAATAAAATATCATGATTTTTGATATTTTGATTGTAATTAATTAAATGTGAATTATTGAGAAAAAAGAATTAAATAAAAGAAAACTAAAAACTAAAATTAATAATAATTATAAAATAATAATAAAGTAATAAATAAAATAATAATAATAAAAATTATAAAATAATGAAAGTTATAAAATTTAAATAGAGATTATTTAAAAATTAAACTGGAGTTATAAGCTTGCATGGGAACTAACATGTGTCAACAACATGGCGGTTAGTGCATCAATTAAGCACAAGGTGTCTACAATTCTATAACACATCAAAAAGAATTGGAAAAGACCCATGCTTAGTTGGTGACACCTTTCAGTGGTTTCAAGAAGCATTCCAAAGGTTTCTTGAGAGCTCTTGATATTTAGGCATTCATAAAAGCTTAAATGAAAAGCTTAATGGAAGCCTCGAGCTACAAACTAAAAAAAACTAGAAACTTCAAAGCTTACATGCATGGGAGAAGATTCATATGCTCATATATTTTTTACTTGCTCATATTCTCCTTCTAGCTCTTTTAATCACTTGGAGGATTCGATTGGCTTGGATTCCTGAAAGAATTGTGAATAATGAACAAGGAAGGGATTTTCTATGGACTTCTAAGGCATGGCAAATTAGTATCAATGTCCAGGTGCACTCGTGATATTCTCATATTCCCTTTGCACTCTTTCTCTTCCTGTCTTCATCATATCTGTTTTATGTGTCTGAATACTCTCTGTATTTGAAATTGAAATCTAGATATTTTATTTGGATGAGAAGAAAACAATAGAAAAATCCTAGATCCAATTAAGGAGAAATAATTAGATCTTAATTGGGTTTGAGTTCGAATTTATATTGTGAAATTAGATAGACAAGATTTGAAATTAAAATAGAAATTCTAAGTCAAAAATTCATATGATTAGATGTAATCTTTCTATCAAATTATATTTTTGGATGTGTATGGACAAACCTATTAGATGGATGAATGGGTAAATTTAGAGAACAATTACATTTTAAGAGGAAATTCTTAATTCATCACAGATTGTCCTGTCGCTGCCCCTTGGATAGACATGAACTCAGTCATTCATAACTTTTTATCATGATCAAATTTATTTGATCGCTCTAGTCAGAATTGGCGCAACTTGGCCCTCTTCAACATATTTAAATTTTAGACCAATCCAACAGTTCATTAGGGAGATATAGCCATCATACTGAAAATGTTTTATTCAAAGACAGATTTTTTTTATTTCCCATAACCAAGAGTTCTTTATGCTTAAACTTCACAAAAATAATATATCAAAGCATGGAATAAATTAAAGATATTATTGAAATCTTCTCTTATTAGAATCTTATTAATATGCATTAGTTTTATATAGTTTATTATCTAATCTAAATAAATCAAATTTAATTAAGATTAGTTAATAGTAGAAGAAGTGTAATTAATTATTAGTCAATCTAAGTAAATAGATTTTTAAATGAGAGAAAATTAAAAGAAAAGAAATTTTAATATAGTTTATATAGTGGATTTTTTTATAATGTATATTGAATACTATTTAATATATATTAAACAATTTTAGAGTTGTTTAATGAAGATGATAATGTTAAGAATTTGGAGATTATTCATGTTAAAATCTACAATGAGTCTTATTGGTTTGTGATAGGGATCTCTTTCAAACAACGTTTATATAGACAAAATATTATTAGAACAATTAGAAAATGGAGTCTAATGATTGATTTTAATAATGATTAAATAATTGTAAGATGATAATTTATATTATGTTGATTTAAATTTAGAAACTCTGAATGATATTGGATTAAGACTCAATTATTATATTATTGGTTAATACATTTGAATACCTTAATGGAGTTAAGAGTTAGTCAAATATTAACTAATGAGTTTATGGAAGGATTCTATAGATCGAGTATGTATAGTTTGAGGAGTTTATTATTTATTAATGTTTGTAAGGACTCAAAAACTATTAATAAATAATGGTTTAAATAGATATCAACAAATTTGATTAGAGTTAATCTAGTGGAGATTATTTATTGATTGAAGTTTGGTAAAAGATAATAATTTTTGGAGTTGAATTATAACTGATTTTTAATCAATTGATATGCATTGAGTTGATATTATAACTATGATATTAATAATTAAGTTGTGCGATAGTCTTATTTCAAAAGATTAATGATAATACAAATTTGTTAAGGGAATGTTGGTATTCTTTGAAAGAGGACGAATATGGTCATTTAAGATTTCTAATATAGCTTGTTATTAAATATTAACAAGTTATTATTATTGAACTATGAATATGAATATTTGTGTACTAAATTATAGATGACTTTTAACTTATAAAATTATAGTTAGTTATTAGTCAACTAATATTAATTGGAATATTTCTATGATTATGTAATTATTAATTAAATCAATCAATGAGAGTTAATTAGATTAAATTAATAATTAAGTTAAGTAATGAATATTTAATTGATATAATTCTTTTAATAAGATTGTAGAAATATTGATATCAAGTTGATAGGTCTTATTCTTATGACTTGAATGATGACCTTAGATATTTGATGGTGAGACTTAGTATTATTGAATTGGAAACTATTAGATGTTAATAGGTCATGGATGGTGTACTTATGTTAATTGTTTGATTTAATTGATCATTTTAATAAAGTTATAATTCTTATTAGTTTGATAATTGGTTCTTTTATAAATGAATAATGATCCTTGATTTATGAAGGAGAGTTAATCAATTAGAATATGGATCTTAGTTAAATAAAGAAAGCAATTTAATTAAATTTCAGTGATGATCGGTTTAATGAGTAAATAATTATCCTTAAGTTATTCTTAGAATAATGCTATCGGAGAACAAATGGGTTGACTTCTATGTCAAATGATGAAACTTAAAACACTTGAAAGTATACTTGCAAATAGAAAACTGGAAACCCCTACACATTATTCAACTATGTGAATTTAGTAAATCAAAACATGTGCTTGCATCGTGTATTTTATATGCTTCTTGTTTTGGGTTTTGGGTTGACTAGTGTTGACCAGTCCTAGGTTGTTACTAGAGGCTTGGAGGTTATGAGATATGATGGCATGTTGATTTGATTTGGTCTCGATCTTTATAAGCCTAACTTTGGTTATGTGATCGTATGCTCTATGAAATGTTTGTATTTGTTCTTCAGCCTTCATATGTGAAGTTGAGATGTTTATATATTTGAGATTCTTGAGCTAACCATTTTTGGTCATCGATCAGTTATCCTTGGATTATTTTCTAGTTGCCATGATAGGACTGAAATATGGATTCATTTCTTGATGATGTCATATTGTGACATGTTTGACTCAACCATTTTGGAGTCTTCGATCAGTATGATTTTGAAATATTCTTGGTTGCTTGTTGAGAACCATTTATTTTGACATATATTTTGGTTATTGAGAACCAATTGATACTTATGATTATCAGTGATGCCTTCAGTTGCCAATAGAGAACTGTTGTGGTCATGATTTTCTATGGATGCTTTTTTAGATGCTCATGGAGATTTGATGATTCTTATCTTGGAGATTCGATGATTCTTATTATGAATATTTGATGCTTTTATGCATATTTGATAATTTTATTATGGATTATCTTTTATGATTTTGAGATTAATGATTCCATGAGCTTAGGGTAGGTAATCTACTTGTAGTGTCGGAAAGTGGCTTGCAATGGGGGTTGGAGCCCTAAGTGACTGCCAGGGTAACTTATTGTAAGTTTGGTTAATAAGTGATAACATTTACACACTAAATGGAGATTAAATGAACCTAAAAAGATAATTGTTGATGTTCTCGCCCATGCCTTGAGTGCTTGTACAGGCTAAGATTGGAGTAGTGAGAATGCATGTTGGTGACCGTGCATTCTGTAGTATGCCTTGTCAGTATGAGAGGATACTAGTGGCTGCATGAGATCAATATGGACCCGTGAAGTTTAGCTAACTACTAGGGTATCTTGTACATGATAATTGCGATGACACTTTTCCGCTTGCAGAGTAGGTTTCCTACATGTCTTTGTGTGCCTCTAGAAAATAGATGTCGGTTTTGTGTGATGGAACCTTTGAGTTAGTTTACTTTTAAGATTCTTGGACTTATAAAGATTTGTGCTTCGTGAATTGATATCTTGTTTGGGACTTGAGATTATCTCCTCAGCATGGTGGGAGTGGACCACTTAGTTTCCATGCGGTCGGGTGGTAGTGTATTTTCACTCTTATCATTTGAGATCCGTCCAAGACATCGTGGCTGGAGTATCCTTGGCTGGTATTTATTCTTCATTATGTTCTTGGAGAATTATGATAGATAAAATACCTTATGATGGATGTATTTACTGGTATGTTTCTTATATTGATGATTTGCTTTACTTTGCATTTGTTAGTTGATGATTTATTATGCTTTACTTTGCATGCTAGTAGAATGTTTTAGGAGTGACATTCTTACTATGTTAATATCAATAATCTCTTCAGTGCTTTGGAATGTTACGCATGGAGGGATGGCTAGGATGCACGATGGTCTAATGATGCTATTTACGGTTGGGAGGAACCGTGCACTTAGTTATTTATGTTTATGATATATGATTATCTTTTGTGATAGATGTTTATATGTTTTGTGATGATGTATCATGTATGATATGTGGTTTCATTTATGTTATTGCATCATGGATTAATATTAGATGATGATGATGTACTTTATTTACTTGGATGTTTATTCTTTAAAGCTTTTAATACCCTGTGATATGTACAGTGGATGATTGCGCTAAACTAAAATATAATTACAAAAAGACACTTGTATATTGTTTAAGTACATTGGATGTATCATTGTTATTTCATAAGAATGGGATGTTAGATGAATAGTTAATTTAGATGTGATACAACGTTAAAAGATCTTTAAAGAATGTAGCCTGTTATGTATATATGTTATGTTTATTTTTATTTGAATTGTTGCTATTGCTTCCGCAAATGTTATGAATGGTTTTATCTTTCATGTTTAAAAAATAAATTTGTTTGGCAAACTTAGTAAAATTCTTTGGATCCCTTGGCGAGGCATTACATTTGGTATCAAAGCCCGAGTTTCAACATTGGGAGCTCTGGGTATATTGGAATGCTACTAGTTATTAACTAGTTGAATAAAACAAAAACTTAAAGCTATCATGTGTATCTTTTTCAAACTGAAAACTTGAAACTAACTGAACTGAAACAGAACTTAAAACTGTTACTTGCATTTTTTTTTATATTTCAACACTTAGGTTTCAAAACTAAAAATTTTACTAAAAATTTAAACAAACGTAAAACTAAAAATTGAAACTCATTCTAGCTGCAAAACATGTATCTTTTATCTATGTTGTAAGGTAGTAAACCTTTGTTTATCTTTGCAAGCATTAAGTTGCTCTTATTTAGAATGTATTAAGGGATCTATCTCAGTAGTTTTTGAAAGAATGAATGTCGGATCGATATGATTTTCGATTTACCATTAAACCAGAATCATATTGCTCTAAGGCTGTTGTAATATCCTCAGTGGAAATATGTTTCCCTATAGAGGGAAAGGGTTCAATGGGACCCACATAGTGAGTATCTTAGTTTTTATTCGTGTAGGCTTCCAGGAGTAAGCCTAATCCCAGAGGGGGTGGATGTAGTGCCTGCCCCTAGTTCACATTTTGTTATCATTGTTGAACACTTTTAGAACTAGTTTTATGTTGTTGGTTAGCACCATTCTTTTGAGATTATCAAATATTGTGCTATGGATTCGATTTATTATGTGATGAGATTACTTAGACTCTACGTTTCATGTATGTGTGATGATTATTTTTAGTGTTCACAATTATTGATGATGATTATTACATTTCTTTCAATTATTAATGATGAGTAGTAAGATGATTTATTATCATATGTGTTTTCTTATGGATACTTACCTCATACTTGCATGTGTATTGTGTGCATGTTTGTCTTGCATGTTTGCATTTGTATGGCGTGTCTGATGTGCTTAAGGAAGGGATTCGTAGTCACCTGCTACTCGAGATCTACACGATGCACCACTTCCTACTATTATCTATTTAGTTTAGTATATATTGTGTTTGTACATGCATAGTTTTTATGCAGGTTGCAGGTACCGGGTATCGACTTCCCTGAATTGCCAGGATGAGCGTACCTTATCACATTATCTCAATGATAAGAGAGGGGAGATAAATTCTCAAGTCCAAATTCCAACCCTTTGAGCCATTTGTCCTAATTGGAAAATTATGACAGGTATCTGAGTTGAATACCCAACAAATGTGTCGGATGACATATTTCGTAATTTTTAACCCTTTAGATTTATTTTGTATGATTTGTTCTATGATGGGTTTTCATATTTTATCTTGGAGGATTTTCCATTAATTAAATCTGAATAAATAGATTTAATTAATAAATTATTTATTTGAGAAAATTAATAAAATATCATGATCTTTGATATTTTGATTGTAATTAATTAAATGTGAATTATTGAGAAAAAGGAATTAAATAAAAGAAAACTAGAAATTAAAATTAATAATAATTATAAAATAATAATAAAAGTTATAAAATAATGAAAGTTATAAAGTTTGAATAGAAATTATTTAAAAAGTAAACTGGAGTTATAAGCATGCATGAGAACTAACATGTGTCAACAACACAAGGGTTAGTGCATCAATTAAGCACAAGGTGTCTACAATTCTATGACTCATCAAAAAGAATTGAAAAAGACCCATGCTTAGTTGGCGACACCTTTCAGCGGTTTCAAGAAGCATTCCTAAAGATTCCTTAGAGCTCTTGATATTCAAGCATTTATAGAAGCTTAAATGAAAAGCTTAATGGAAGCCTCGAGCTACAAGCTTAAAAAACATAGAAACTTCAAAGCTTACATGCATGGGAGAAGATTCATATGGTCATATATTTTTTACTTGCTTCTATGCTCCTTCTAGCTCTTCTAATCACTTGGAGGATTAGATCGGCTTGGATTCTTGGAAGAATTGTGAATGATGGAGAATAAAGGGATTTTCTATGGACTTCTGAGGCATGGAAAATTAGTATCAGTGTCTAGGTGCACTCGTGATATTCTCATATTCCCTTTGCACTCTTTTTCTTCCTATCTTCATCATATCTGTTTTATGTGTTTGAATACTCTCTGTATTTGAAATTAGAATCTAGATATTTTATTTGGATGAGAAGAAAAAAATAGAAAAATCTTAGATCCAATTAAGGAAAAATAATTAGATCTCAATCGGGTTTGGGTTTGAATTTATATTGTGAAATTAGATAGACAAGATTTGAAATTAAAATAGAAATTTTAAATTGAAAATTCGTATGATTAGATGTAATCTTTCTATCAAATTATATTTTTAGATGCGTATAGACAAACCTATTAGATGGATGAATGGGTAAATTTAGAGAATAATTACATTTTAAGAGGAAATTCTTAATTCATCACATATTTTCCTATCGCTGCCCCTTGGATAGACCTAAACTCAGTCATTCATAACTTTTTATTGTGATTAAATTTATTCGATCACTCCAGTCAGAATTGGTGCAACTTGACCGTCTCCAACATATTTAAATTTCAGCCCAATCCAACAGTTCATTAGGGAGATATGACTGTCGTACTGGGACTATTTTATTCAATGACAGATATTTCTTCATTTCCCATAATCAAGACTTCTTTATGCTTAAACTTCACAAAAATAATATATCAAAACATGGAATGAATTAAAGATATTATTGAAATCTTCCCTTATTAGAATTTTATTAATATGCATTAATTTTATATGGTTTATTATCTAATCTAATTAAATCAAATTTAATTAAGATTAGTTAATAGTAGAAGAACTGTAATTAATTATTAGTCAATCTAAGTAAATAGATTTTTAAATGAGAGAAAATTAAAAGAAAAGTGATTTTAATATAGTTTATATAGTGGACTTTTTTATAATGTATATTGAATACTATTTAATATATATTAAAAAATTTTAGAGTTTTTTAATGAAGATGATAATGTTAAGAATTTGGAGATTATTCATGTTAAAGTCTACAATGAGTCTTATTGGTTTGTGATAGTGATCTTTTTCAAACAACGTTTATATAGACAAAATATTATTAAAACAATTAGAAAATAGAGTCTAATGGTTGATTTTAATATTGATTAAATAATTGTAAGATGATAATTTATATTATGTTGATTTAAATTTAGAAACTCTAAATGATATTGGATTAAGATTGAATTATTATGTTATTAGTTAATACGTTTGAATACCTTAATGGTGTTAAAAGTTAGTCAAATATTAACTAATGAGTTTATGGAAAGATTCTATAGATCGAGTATGTATAGTTTGAAGAGTTTTTTATTTATTAATGTTTGGAAGGACTAGCAAACTATTAATAAATAATGGTTTAAATAGATATCAACAAATTTGATTAGAGTTAATCTAGTGGAGATTATTTATTGATTGAAGTTTGGTAAAAGATAATAATTTTTAAAGTTGGATTATAATTGATTTTTAATCAATTGATATTCATTGAGTTGATATTATAACTATGATATTAATAATTAAGTTGTGCGATAGAGTCTTATTTGAAAAGATTAATGATAATACGAATTTGTTAAGGGAATGTTGGTATTCTTTGAAAGAGGACAAATATGGTCATTTAAGATTTCCAATATAGCTTGTTATTAAATATTAACAAGTTATTATTATTGAACTATGAATATGAATATTTGTGTACTAAATTATACATGACTTTTAACTTATAAAATTATAGTTAGTTATTAGTCAACTAATATTAATTGGAACATTGCTATGATTATGTAATTATTAATTAAATCAATCAATGAGAGTTAATTACATTTAATTAACAATTAAGTTAAGTAATGAAGATTTAATTGATATAATTCTTTTAATAAGATTGTAGAAATATCGATATCAAGTTGATAGGTCTTATTCTTATGACTTGAATAATGACCTTAGATATTTGATGGTGAGACTTAGTATTATTGAATTAAAAACTATTAGATGTTAATAGGTCATGGATGGTGTACCTATGTTAATTATTTGATTTAATTGATCATTTTGATAAAGTTATAATTCTTATTAGTTTGATAATTGGTTCTTTTATAAATGAATAATGATCCTTGATTTATGAAAGAGAGTTAATCAATTAGAAGATGGATCTTAGTTAAATAAAGAAATCAATTTAATTAAAGGTTAGTGATGATCAGTTTAATGAGTAAATAATTATTTTTAAGTTATTCTTAGAATAATGCTATCGGAGAACAAATGGGTTGACTTGTAGGTCAAATGACGAAACTTAAAACACTTGAAAGTATACTTGCAAACAGAAAATTGGAAACCCTTACACATTATTCAACTATGTGAATTTAGTAAACCAAAACATGTGTTTGCATCGTGTATTCTATATGCTTCTTGTTTTGGGTTTTGGGTTGACTAGTGTTGACCAGTCCTAGGTTGTTATCAGAGGCTCGGAGGTTATGAGATATGATGGCATGTCGATCTTATTTGGTCTCAATTTTTATAAGCTCAACCATGGTTATGTGATTGTACGCTCTATGAAATGTTTGTATTTGTTCTTCAGCCTTCATATGTGAAGCTGAGATGTTTATATATCTGAGATGCTTGAGCTAACCATTTTTGGTCATCGATCAGTTATCCTTGGATTATTTTCTAGTCGCGATGATGGGACTGAAATATGGATTCATTTCTTGGTGATGTCATATTGTGACATGTTTGACTCAACCATTTTGGAGTCTTCGATCAGTATGATTTTGAGATATTCTTAGTTACTTGTTGAGAACCATTTATCTTGAGATATATTTTGGTTATTGAGAACCAATTGATACTTATGATTATCAGTGATGCCTTCAATTTCCAATAGAGAACTATTGTGGTCATGATTTTCTATGGATGCTTTTTTAGATGCTCATGGAGATTTGATGATTCTTATCTTGGAGATTTGATGATTCTTATTATGGATATTTAATGCTTTTATGCATATTTGATGATTTTATTATGGATTATCTTTTATGATTTTGAGATTAATGATTCCATGAGCTTAGGGTAGGTAATCTACTTGTAGTGTCGGGAAGTGGCTTGCGATGGAGGCCGAAGCCTTAAGTGGCTTCCAGGGTAACTCATTGTATGTTTGGTTAATTCGTAATAACATTTACACACGAAATGGAGATTAAATGAACCTAAAAAGATAATTGTTGATGTTCTCGCCCATGCCTTGAGTGCTTGTACAGGCTAAGATGGGAATAGTGAGAACGCATGGTTGCAACCGTGCATTTCATAGCATGCTTTGTCAGTATGAGAGGATACCAGTGGCCGCATGAGATTAGTATGGACCCGTGGAGTTTAGCTAACTGCCAGGGTAACTTATACGTGATAATTGCAGTGACACTTTCCCGCTTGCAGAATAGGTTTCTTACATGTCTTTGTGTGCCTCTAGGAATTAGATGTCGATTTTGTGTGATGGACCCTTTGAGTTAGTATACTTTTAAGATTCCTAGACTTATAAAGATTTGTGCTTCGTGAATTGATATCTTGTTTGGGACTTGAGATTATCTCCTCAGCACAGTGGGAGTGGACCATTTAGGTTCTATGTGGTTGGGTGGTAGTGTATTTTCACTCTTATCATTTGAGATCCGTCTTCGACACCGTGGCTGGATTATCCTTGGTTGGTATTTATTCTTCATTGTGTTCTTGGAGCATTATGATAGATAATATACCTTATGATGGATGTATTTACTGGTATGTTTCTTATATTGATGATTTACTTTACTTTTCATATGTTAGTTGATGATTTATCATGCTTTACTTTGCATGATAGTAGAATGTTTTAGGAGTGACATTCCTACTATGTTAATACCGATAATTTCTTCGGTGCTTTGGAATGTTACGCATGAAAGGATGGCTAGGATCCACGATGGTCTAATGATGCTATTTACAGTTGGGAGGAACCGTGCACTTAGTTATTTATGTTTGTGATATATAGTTATCTTTTGTGATGGATGTTTATATCTTTTGTGATGATGTATCATGTATGATATGTGATTTCATTTATGTTATTGCATCATGGATTAATATTAGATGATGATGATGTACTTTATTTACTTGGATGTTTATTCTTTTAAGCTTTTCATACCCTGTGATATGTACAGTGGATGATTGAGCTAAACTAAAATATAATTGCAAAAGGACACTTGTATATTGTTTAAGTACATTGGATGTATCATTGTTATTTCATAAGGATGGGATGTTAGATGAATAGTTAATTTAGATGTGATACAACATTAAGGGATCTTTAAAGAATATAGCCTATTATATATATATGTTATCTTTATTTTCATTTGAATTGTTGCTATTGCTTCCGCAAATGTTATGAATGGTTTTATCTTTCATTTTAAAAAAAAAAAATTGTTTGCCAAACTTAGTAAAAATTTTTGGATCCCTTGGTAGGGCATTAGATTTTGTATTAGAGCCCGAGTTTCAACATTGGGAGCTCTGGGTATATTGGAATGCTACTAGTTATTAACTAGTTGAATAAAACGAAAACTTAAAACTATCATGTGTATCTTTTTCAAATTGAAAACTTGAAACTAGGTGAATTGAAACAGAACTTTAAACTATTACTTGCATATTTTTTTTATATTTCAACACTTAGCTTTCAAAACTAAAAATTTTACTGAAAATCTAAACGAAGGTAAAACTAAAAATTGAAACTCATTCTAGCTGCAAAACATGTATCTTTTATCTATGTTGTAAGGTAGTAAACCTTTGTTTATCCTTGCAAGCATTAAGTTGCTCTTATTTAGAATGTATTAAGGGATCTATCTCAATAGTTGTTGAAAGAATGAATGTTGGATCCATATGATTTTCGGTTTACCATTAAACCAGAATCATATTGCTCTAAGGGTGTTATAATATCCTCAATGGAAACATGTTTCCCTACAGAGGGAAAGGGTATAATGGGACCCACATAGTGAGTATCTTAGTTTTTCATTCCTGTAGGCTTCTAGGAGTAAGGCTAATCCCATGGTGGGTGGATGTAGTGCCTGTCCCTGGTTCACATTTTGTTATCATTGCTGAACTCTTATAGAACTAGTTTTATATTGTTGGTTAGCAACATTCTTTTGAGATTATCAGATATTGTGCTATGGATTCAATTTATTATGTGATGAGATTACTTAGACTCTACATTTCATGTATGTACGATGATTATTTTTAGTGTTCACAATTATTGATGATGATTATTACATTGCTTTCAATTATTAATGATGATTAGTAAGATGATTTATTATCATATGTGCTTTCTTATGGATACTTACTCCATACTTGCATGTGTATGGTGTGCATGTTTGCCTTGCGTGTTTGCTTTTGTATGGTGTCATTCCCAAACTATGAGGGCAAGAACACAACAATTTTTTTTATTTTTTATTTTTTAAATTCAATATGCTCTAAGTCTGATATGATTGAGATAGAAGTTTTAGTATAGGTTCTTTCATTGCAATACTAAGATTTTAAACATGAAGATGATAACATCGTTAAAATTTTAAAACTTTCGTTATAAGATTAATACTGCTAAAATCATGATATTACATCAACTTATAAAGATATGCAATAAAAATTTCTTAAATAATAATGTACATGAATTTGGATCTAAAATTTCTTGCAATAACAAATCAATCAAACCTACATTAAAATTTATTTAAATAGCCAATTAATCGATAATTTTAATCTACTTAATGGTTAAAACAATTAGAGTACATTTAAATTAAAACTAGCTAAATTAGTATTTAAACATAACTAAGTAACTAAAAATTATTAACAATTACAACAAAAGTCCTTAATCAAACATAAGATAACCTTAAACTTTATTAATTCAACTAATTATTCTTTAACAATTTAAAGTTTCATTTTAAACTAACTAGATATATATAAAATAATATTAATAAAGAAACTAAAATCAAATAATTAAATAACTAACTAATCTAAGACTAAACTTAAAGTTTAAAAACTAACTAAACACTATATCCTAATCTAACTACAACTTAACTAAACTCTTAACACTCTAACATATTTTATAACATTTTAATAAAACACAACTTAAAATAATTAATAAACTAACTAATCATACTAATTACAAACTAAAAAGAAACTTAAATATGAAACTACCTACAACTAGCCCCCTATTCTAAGCTCCCCCTACACACCTACTAACTCTACCAACCCCCCCCCCTTGGTTTCCCTAGCCGCCATGTAAGCGCTTCCCAAGCGTCCCATAGGAAGGACTGAGTGCAACACGAGGGAAGGAAAATGGTGCCGTCCCATCCCAATATGCCATGAAATGTGGCAATGGAAAAGAGGCAAGGTGTTTGCCTTAAACAAATGACGTTATCTTCTATGATGGCAGTTGGCATTTTAAAAAAAAATAAAAAATCTTTTTACACAGCAACCCAAACTGACGCCCAAGGAAGGTGATCAAGCATTATAGACAATAAAGTTTTGTAGGTGATAATATAGATATTAATTTCTTTTATTTCTTTATTTTCTTAGGAAGGAATCCTTTCAAGAATATGCTTTGTGGTTTGGGAAGGAATGTAATTTTCTCCTCATGTATTTTCCAGAGAGTTAAATGGACACCTACAGCAAGTTATTCTTTGCCCTTATTCATTTTATGGTATTCACTTGATTTTCTTCTTTTGTAATCTAGGATACTCAAGATAAGTTAGTGCAAGGATAATTTGGAGATATTTATAAATTAAGTATAGTCTTTAAAATGGTGATTCACTTAACGTTCAAACATTAAACTTAATAAAATGGATATACATTCCATGACAAGGCTTGATATGAAACTATTTGAATTGTTCCTATCTATGCATTATGAAGTTTAAAAACCACTTTCTCAAATATTGACATTATATTCTCATGCAGATTTAAATTTGAATGTACATTCACAGCTACTATACACTAGATCCAAAATGATAATAATAATCAACAAGGATAATCATTTCTATGAATACTATCTCTGCTATGATATCAAATTTAGTTTGGAAAATACTTTTGTTTATCTCTCAAACATCAAGTATTCTAAATTCTTGAGAGATGTTTCTATCCAAGACAATGAGACAAACAAATTATGGCAATGGACTTCTCTTCCTTGATGTTCTTATACTACACAAAGGTGGCGGTCACAATAATGTATGGTAAATTTGATCTCCTAAATAACTTGAATTGCAATAAATCAACCATAGCCATTGTATTCATTCCTTAATCATAATTTTCATTTTTAACATAAAAGGAACTAGAAAATTTTTCTTCATTAATCCATCATTATAACTCCATCCTATTTAGATATGCATCCATCCAAAATTAGAATTTAGGATTAAATCACAGGACAAGCAATTATACCCAACACCAATTTTATTGGCCAACCTGATTCAAAGGCTCAGTCGGGAAAGAATTAGGAAGAAAACTCGGCTCCATTGCCTATTTACAATAAGGTTTTAAAAAAATAAAATTTCATAGGATATCAATCCCAATTACAACAATTTTATCCAATTTTCTTCATGATCATAATCAAGGAGTTTGTAATATTTTCTGAATCTCATTTCAAGAACCATGGAGGAAACCAATAATTGATCGGGTGACAACTAAGCAGAACCAAAAGAAAATCAAACATGCATAATCATACATGGTTTACACAATAGGATTCACAATGAATCAAGACTAGGGAGAGGTGGATTCTTCCAACTGGAGAAGTCAAACACAACACCAATTCAGATGCCCAATCGGGGCCAATAACCAAGAACTTCCGTTCTTCCATTTAAACTTGCCATACTCATACCAGGTTTGTGCTGATGGGTAGGGGCCCATAACACCCTACCCTTTATCCCTCTTCTCATCCTAAGAAGAGACTATACAAAGGTTGGAGTCCAACTAAACAGACCTCTCTCAAAATTGGTCACTTCTGCCCTCTCCTAGGGTGAGTAATACCAAAACACCCATGCAAGGAAATTCAAAATTGCAAACATAAACAAGAAAGGAAAACAACCAAAATAACATGGTTTACAAATCTTCCCAACATACCCACAACCATACAATAGTGAAATAATAACAAGGTAACAAGAACATGAAATAAAACATAAAAACTGAATAAGGGAGATGGGAATTTCCTACCTTCACAAAGAGGTAATGGCAATGAACCAATTTGAGTAGAGTATCCCTTTCCTTCCTTCAACCTTCAAAAATTCCTCTCTAAATGTAGAGATTGGGTAACAAAACAACTAGTCCAAAGAAGGCCTCTAAATAAGCCTCCAACTCAACCACCCAAAAGGAGCAATAACTATTTCCACCCACTAGCAACTCTAGAAACTCCTAACTCAACCTACACTATGGTTAAACCCTGAGTGGAGATGAGGTGAGGTAACTCAAGATGACCATGGTCAATTTTCACACAAAGGCAAAAAATGACTTTTTGAGTGACCTCAAAAGTCAATAAAAGGGGCTTGGGGGTTGGAAAAGACCCCTACCCCATACCCATACCCTTTGGTTAGAATAATAACATGTTTTAAAGCCTTAGGGAAGAGGTTTAGAGTCAAATGAAATCTAGGAATAAAATAGGTCCATCTAACTACTCTATCTTGCAAACAAGCACTAATCCGGATTAGGGATGACTAACCTCAATTAAGAACCCATTTAGCAAACTGACACTATCTTAAACCAACTTGGTCCAAAGGTTAAACAATTAACGCTAAACAGCCACTGCAGCAGATAACCATTTTACGAGTGTCAAGCGACACTGAAAGAACATAATTACAAACATTAACATTCACTGAACAAAGAAGATACATACATATATCTCACAATACAATACGTGAATTACGAACAACAAAGCTTTCAAAAATTAGAACAAAGAGATCAGTTATGTTCCTCTGTAGGGTTTCTCGGCTAATTATCTGCACACTCATTGCACACATCAGTAGTCCCGTAAAATCACATGTACATATATGTATACATATCAAAAACTTACTTAAATTAAAACACACATCAATAAATGTTTCTTCATCCTACATAATTCTTAACCATTTTAAATATCTTAAATCAACGTCTCAATCCTACATTTACTGATTTCATCAACATACATATACATGAAACATTAAATGACAATCATCAAATATATCTGAAAATAACATCACACAACATGAAATAATAAAATATGTTCTAAGCATCAGATAATGTCTCGACATCTCGAGTCGTGAATATCCAAAAGTAATAGTAATGCATCACTATGCTACGATGGGTTGGGGCGAAGCCTCACATAGGGCGTGTCTGACGTGGCTAAGGAAGGGAGTCGTAGTCACCTGCTATTCGGGATCTATATGATGCACCACTTCCTACCATTGGCTGTTTAGTTTAGTATATATTGTGTTTGTATATGCATAGTTTTTATACAGGTTGCAGGTACCGAGTATCGACTTCCCTGAATTACCAAGATAAGCGTACCCTATCACATTATCTCAATGATAAGAGAGGAGAGATAAATTCTCAAGTTCAAATCCCAAACCTTTGAGCCATTTGTCCTAATTGAAAAATTAGGACAAGTATCTGAGTTGAATACCCACCGAATGTGTCAAATGACATATTTCGTGATTTTTAACCCTTTAGATTTATTTTGTATGATTTGTTCTATGATGGGTTTTCATATTTTATCTTGGAAGATTTTTCATTAATTAAGTCTTAAGAAATAGATTTAATTAATAAATTATTTATTTGAAAAAATTAATAAAATATCATGATCTTTGATATTTTGATTGTAATTAATTAAATGTTAATTATTGGGAAAAAGGAATTAAATGAAAGAAAACTAGAAATTAAAATTAATAATATTATTAAATAATAATAAAGTAATAAATAATAATAATAATAAAAGTTATAAAATAATGAAAGTTATAAAATTTAAATAGAGATTATTTAAAAAGTAAACTAGAGTTATAAGCTTGCATGAGAACTAACATGTGTCAACAACACGGGGGTTAGTGCATCAATTAAGCACAAGGTGTCTACAATTTTATGACTCATAAAAAAGAATTGGAAAAGACCCATGCTTAGTTGGTGACACCTTTCAGCGGTTTCAAGAAGCATTCCAAAGATTTCTTGAGAGCTCTTGATATTCAGACATTCATAGAAGCTTAATGGAAGCTACAAGCTTAATGAAAGCTACAACCTTAATGGAAGCCTCGAGCTACAAGCTAAAAAAAGAATAGAAACTTCAAAGCTTACATGCAAGGGAGAAGATTCATATGCTCATATATTTTTTACTTGCTTCTATGCTCTTTATAGCTCTTCTAATCACTTGGAGGATTCGATCGGCTTGGATTCTTGGAAGAATTGTGAATGATGGAGAAGGAAGAGATTTTCTATGGACTTCTGAGGCATGACAAATTAGTATCAGTGTCCAAGTGCACTCGTGATATTCTTATATTCCCTTTGCACTCTTTCTCTTCCTATCTTCATCATATATGTTTTATGTGTCTGAATACTCTCTGTATTTGAAATTGGAATCTAGATATTTTATTTGGATGAGAAGAAAATAATACAAAAATCTTAGATCCAATTAAGGAGAAATAATTAGATCTTAATCGGGTTTGGGTTTGAATTTATATTGTGAAATTAGATAGACAAGATTTGAAATTAAAATAGAAATTCTAAGTTGAAAATTCGTATGATTAGATGTAATCTTTCTATCAAATTATATTTTCAGATGTGTATAGACAAACCTATTAGATGGATGAATGGGTAAATTTAGAGAATAATTACATTTTAAGAAAAAAAATTTAATTCATCACAGATTGTCCTGTCGCTGCCCCTTAGATAGACCCGAACTCAGTCATTCATATCTTTTTATCGTGATCTAATTTATTTGATCGCTCCGATCAGAATTGGCGCAACTTGGCCCTCTTCAACATATTTAAATTTCAGCCCGATCCAATGGTTCATTAGGGAGATATGACTGTCGTACTGAGATTGTTTTATTCAAGGATAGATATTTCTTCATTTCTCATAACCAAGAGTTCTTTATGCCTAAACTTCACAAAAATAATATATCAAAGCATGGAATGAATTAAAGATATTATTGAAATCTTCCCTTATTAGAATCATATTAATATGCATTAGTTTTATATGGTTTATTATCTAATCTAATTAAATCAAATTTAATTAAGATTAGTTAATAGTAGAAGAAGTGCAATTAATTATTAGTCAATCTAAGTAAATAGATTTTTAAATGAGAGAAAATTAAAAGAAAAGAGATTTTAATATAGTTTATATAGTGGACTTTTTTGTAATGTATATTGAATACTATTTAATATATATTAAACAATTTTAGAGTTGTTTAATGAAGATGATAATTTTAAAAATTTGGAGATTATTCATGTTAAAATCTACAATGAGTCTTATTCGTTTGTGATAGGGATCTCTTTCAAACAACGTTTATATAGACAAAATATTATTAGAACAATTAGAAACTGGAGTCTAATGGTTGATTTTAATATTGATTAAATAATTGTAAGATGATAATTTATATTATGTTGATTTAAATTTAGAAACTCTGAATGATGTTAGATTAAGACTGAATTATTATGTTATTGGTTAATACGTTTGAATACCTTAATGGAGTTAAGAGCTAGCCGAATATTAACTAATGAATTTATGGAAGGATACTATAGATCGAGTATGTATAGTTTGAGGAGTTTATTATTTATTAATGTTTGTAACGACTAGCAAATTATTAATAAATAATAGTTTAAATAGATATCAACAAATTTGATTAGAGTTAATTTAGTGGAGATTATTTATTGATTGAAGTTTGGTAAAAGATAATAATTTTTTGAGTTGGATTATAATTGATTTTTAATCAATTGATATTCATTGAGTTGATATTATAACTATGATATTAATAATTAAGTTGCGCGATAGAGTCTTATTTGAAAAAATTAATGATTATATGAATTTGTTAAAGGAATGTTGGTATTCTTTGAAAGAGGACGAATATGGTCATTTAAGATTTCCAATATAGCTTGTTATTAAATATTAACAAGTTATTATTATTGAACTATGAATATGAATATTTGTGTACTAAATTATAGATGACTTTTAACTTATAAAATTATAGTTAGTTATTAGTCAACTGATATTAATTGGAACGTTGCTATAATTATGTAATTATTAATTAAATCAATCAATGAGAGTTAATTAGATTTAATTAACAATTAAGTTAAGTAATGAAGATTTAATTGATATAATTCTTTTAATAAGATTGTAGAAATATTGATATCAAGTTGATAGGTCTTATTCTTATGACTTGAATGATGACCTTAGATATTTGATGGTGAGACTTAGTATTATTGAATTGGGAACTATTAGATGTTAATAGGTCATGGATGGTGTACCTATGTTAATTGTTTGATTTAATTGATCATTTTAATAAAGTTATAATTCTTATTAGTTTGATAATTGGTTCTTTTATAAATGAATAATGATCCTTGATTTATGAAGGAGAGTTAATCAATTAGAATATGGATCTTAGTTAAATAAAAAAAGCAATTTAATTAAAAGTCAGTGATGGTCAATTTAATGAGTAAATAATTATCCTTAAGTTATTCTTAGAATAATGCTATCGGAAAACAAATGGGTTGACTTGTAGGTCAAATAATGAAATTTAAAACACTTGAAAGTATAGTTGCAAACAGAAAAATGGAAACCCCTACACATTATTCAACTATGTGAATTTAGTAAACCAAAACATGTGTTTGCATCGTGTATTCTATATGCTTCTTGTTTTGAGTTTTGGGTTGACTAGTGTCAACTAGTATTATGTTGTTACCAAAGGCTCGGAGGTTATGGGATATGATGGCATGTTGATGTTATTTGGTCTCGATGTTTATAAGCCCAAACATGGTTATGTGATCGTATGCTCTATGAAATGTTTGTATTTGTTCTTCAACCTTCATATGTGAAGCTGAGATGTTTATATATCTAAGATGCTTGAGCTAACCATTTTTGGTCATCGATCAGTTATCCTTGGATTATTTTCTAGTCGCCATGATGGGACTGAAATATGGATTCATTTCTTGATGATGTCATGTTGTGACATGTTTGACTCAACCATTTTGGAGTCTTCGATCAGTATGATTTTGAGATATTCTTGGTTGCTTGTTGAGAACCATTTATCTTGAGATATATTTTTGTTATTGAGAACCAATTGATACTTATGATTATCAGTGATACCTTCAGTTGCCAATAGAGAACTGTTGTGGTCATGATTTTCTATGGATGTTTTTTTAGATGCTCATGGAGATTTGATGATTCTTATCTTGGAGATTTGATTATTCTGATTATGGATATTTGATGCTTTTATGCATATTTGATGATTTTATTGTGGATTATCTTTTATGATTTTGAAATTTATGATTTCATGAGCTTAGGGTAGGTAATCTACTTGTAGTGTTGGGAAGTGGCTTGCAATGGGGGCCGGGGCCCTAAGTGGTTGCCAGGGTAACTCATTGTAAGTTTGGTTAATAAGTGATAACATTTACACACTAAATGGAAATTAAATGAACTTAAAAAGATAATTTTTGATGTTCTTGCCCATGCCTTGAGTGCTTGTACAGGCTAGGATGGGAGTAGTGAGAACGCATGGTTGCGACCGTGCATTCCGTAGTATGCTTTGTCAGTATGAGAGGATACTAGTGGCCGCATGAGATCAGTATGGATCCATGGAGTTTAGATAACTGCCAGGGTAACTTGTACGTGATAATTGCGATGAGACTTTTCCGCTTGCAGAGTAGGTTTCCTACATGTCTTTGTGTGCCTCTGAGAATTAGATGTCAATTTTGTGTGATGGAACCTTTGAGTTAGTATACTTTTAAGATTCCTGGACTTATAGAGATTTGTTCTTCATGAATTGATATCCTGTTTGAGACTTGAGATTATCTCCTCAGCACGGTGGGAGTGGACCAATTAGGTTCCACGCGGTCGGGTGGTAGTGTATTTTCACTCTTATCATTTGAGATCCATCTGACACACCGTAGCTGGAGTATCCTTTGTTGGTATTTATTCTTTATTATGTTCTTGGAGCATTATGATAGATAGTATACCTTATGATGGATTCATTTACTGGTATGTTTCCTATATTGATGATTTGCTTTACTTTGCACATGGTAGTTGATGATTTATTATGCTTTACTTTGCATGTTAGTAGGATGTTTTAGGAGTGACATTCCTACTATGTTAATACCGATGATCTCTTCAGTGCTTTGAAATGTTACGCGTGAAGAGATTGCTAGGATCCACGATGGTCTAATGATGCTATTTATGTTTGTGATATATGGTTATCTTTTGTGATGGATGTTTATATCTTTCTTGATGATGTATCATGTATGATATGTGGTTTCATTTATTTTATTGCATCATGGATTAATATTAGATGATGATTATGTACTTTATTTACTTGGATGTTTATTCTTTTAAGCTTTTCATACCCTGTGATATGTACAGTGGATGATTGAGCTAAACTAAAATATAATTACAAAAGGACACTTGTATATTGTTTAAGTACATTAGATGTATCATTGTTATTTCATAAGGATGAGATGTTAGATGAATAGTTAATTTAGATGTGATACAACGTTAAGAGATCTTTAAAGAATGAAGCCTATTATGTATATATGTTATGTTTATTTTTATTTGAATTGTTGTTATTGCTTCCGCAAATGTTATGAATGGTTTTATCTTTTATGTTTAAAAAAAATAAATTATTTGGCATACTTAGTAAAAAAAATTTGAACCCTTGGCGAGGCATTACAATAGGAGCCTAAAATTCAAACTATGATTCTGGACATTTTTCAGAAAGCAAGTATAGCACTATTATATATCGTCAAAATTGGGAGAAAATGAACTTTCCATTTTTGTTTCAATTTTGTTATAGAATAATGATGAAAATCATATTAGATTTCATGGGTATAAAGATGAGAGATGTTTTACAATGGAAGGGAATAAAGATTCAAGTGGATACATGTCACTTCCAAATTAGATCTAGGATTCCATTCTTCTCCTATATCTTTCTATTTCTCATCTATTGTAAGGTTTGGCAATTTTCACTATGAGACCAAGGGTTCCAATTTTGATATGTTTTCATTACTATGATACCACATTCTCTAACATATTTCTATTGTATGAATAGTAGTAGTTAAGCTAATATCAATAGTTCTAATCTATTTAGTGGTTTTATGATTTTTTTTACATGCATCTAAATGTATAGTTTCAAAGAAATGAATACAAATGAGCATGAATCTCTATAGTTTAATTCTGATTCTAGTCTCTTATCTCTATCATCTAAAATTTTATGTGGTTTAGGGACAAAGAACTGAGACCCATTTGCATACCCTTAAGGTTCTATGTTTGATATATTTTGTTGTTGGAACAAAGGGCCAAGTAAATTATTGATGTATTTGATAGGGTTGCTAGTTATTTTGAGAAGGATATCTTATGAGAATGAGGCCTTTATGAACACTGATGTCTGATTCACAAAAGTGATAAGATAGATCTAATATTTTGATGTATGGAATATGTCACTGGTATAATAGATGTATGTGTGTGATTTGTGGAATTGCCCAATAGATAAGGCATTGATCGGCTACATGATGATCAACTTGTTCTTACTATTGCATATTTGGAGTTTTGTTGGAATCAACATCATTAATCAAATATCTTTTCCTTTAATGTTGAAGGAACTAAAATGTGATACCCTCACTTAGCTTACCAGTTTTTTTGGCCATGTTATTAGTTATTCCATGTCTAGGATCTTTGCATAAGTGTTAGAAGATTAAGGGTTTTATTTGCTTTGTTAGATTCAAGTGTATGTTTTAGCACCGGTACCATATAAGTGAATCTAAGGTCCACCCACCTAGGTTTAGTAGAGCCTAAAGTAGAAGAAGGATCTAGCCTTATAGTTGGCCCGGTATCTGAAAGGGTATGTACAAAATGGGAAGTAGCTACTCCTAGATGTATTTTGTTCTCATTAGGGTAATTTGAAACTAGGATGTTTCAAAACACCAAGAAGTTGTTTAGAAGAAATAACCTTTTCAAGTTGTTTGACTTCTTATTCCTCTTCTTCTTCCTCAATAGAATATTCAATTGTCAACAATGTTTTCTTCCTTTTCCTAGGTCCAATAGCTTGTTTCTTGACTCTTTTTGACTTCTAAGTGTCAACTTCTACTAGCCTTTCAGACTTCCTTTTGGGTTCACTAGGTTTCTCAACTGATACAATAGCATATGGGATGCTTTTCTCTATAGGAGTTGGTGCAATGGATATGCCAAATTCTTGACCAACTAATAGAGGTGGCACATAAATCACACCTTGTTCAATAGTTTAGTTTAGTCTAAAGATTGTTTTTCTAACTACCTATGATTCTCTTTCTAACATACCAGCCTCAATCAATGCTTTCTTTATCATAGTATCAACCTTCTTATGAGATGCTTTTTCTAAGGATGCCTAGTAAGCCAACTGATTTATCTATTCATATGTTCCAAATTTGTATGAGGCTTTTCCCTTTTCGAAGTTCAACAATAGATCAATGTAACCAATAGCTACATCATCACTTAATTCATAACCTAAGGGTTCAAGAAAAGTTTCCCTTTGTTCTAATACTTCAACATAAGTCAGGTTTGTATCTACCATAAAGCATATGTCATCCTTAAATCTATCAATAATTGCTAGTGCAACTCTAAATCTTTCTTTCATTTCATTTTGAAATGTTCTCATAACTAAATTTCCAATATCCAAGATTTTATCTGTAGGATGCCTTCTGTATACATCTGTTATCTTACCCATACTACATCTTTCATTGCCCATGATCTCTATAACTGATAGAAATAGAAATATTTTAAATACATGAAAGAAATTATGATTGATTAGTGATTGAAATTTGAATACATCATTCTCAATTATCTTAATCTTCTCTAGATTCTCAAGGAGTTTTACTCTAAAATGTCACTCAAATTTACTTGTTCTTTCTCAATAAAAATTGTGTAGGTTACATAGATAAATCTTGATGAAAACTCATCATTATTAGAACTTGCACAAATAGAAGATGCAATGATTCTGCTCAAGAATCTCACATCATGTTGTCTAATGGTACTGATCACCATTGTCTTGCAATTATAAACTGCTTTAGTATTGAGTTCAACCTTCTTCTTGACTAATTTTTCACCAATGGGTATGCTACTTTATTTGGTAACACTAGTAACCTCATGAATAAGGTTAGCAAAGATGTTATGTACATTGTCTCCCATCCAAAAATTCCCATTATGATTTCTACTTAATATAATTTGAATCCATTCTTCAACCTCAAATTCATGGTAGAAGTAATATCTGAATAGGTCTAAATCTTTCAGATCTTCAAATCTGGACTTCATAGTTATATGATGGTTGGAAGCAATTTCCATATCCTTGTTCATAAGTTCACCTACAATAGTTTCAAACATTCTAGACAAGAAACTTCCTATATCTTCCAAGTAAACTACATTGTTTAGGTTTATTGATAGAGCTGAATTAAGGTTTCCTTCTAAAGGTTTCATAGGGACAACTTTCAATTTGGGTCTTCAACATTCTCAACATTGTGAACTACTATCATATCCATGATTTCACCAAATAGAAATTTATTGAAGAAAGTATGCACAAAAAATGATAAAATACCTTTTTTTCAAAGTAGGGTTTAGCTTAAAATCGCTTTGACAAATCACTTCTAGGTGCTCTAATCTTCTAAGATGATCACAATGTGTAAGTAATTAAGTTTGTACTCCATTTTTTTATCCAACTTGAACTTGCATTAATTGTGTACTTTGCTAAATCAAAAAAGTTGTTAACTTCATTCTAAAATCAAATATCTACTCAAAATCATCTCTCCAATCTTCAAATGCTACCTGAGGTTAACCATAGCTTCCTTTCATCATGAAAATGCTCCACAAAATTTGTTGTGAAAACATAGATTTCATCTTCTGTCATAAAATAAACTTTCTTTGTTGTAACAGTAACTTTTATTTCTTATTAATGTGATCAAATTTCCACAATCCATCATAGTTTTGTGAATCAGTTTCTGGATTAGATTGTGTGACAATTTTTACCATCAACGTTTTGAATCACACTACGTGATCCATCATCAGGATGAGAGAGCAAGAGATGTCAAACAAAATAAGTGTGACATCTCTTGCTCTCTCATCCTGATGATGGATCACGTAGTGTGATTCGAAACGTTGATGGTAAAAATTGTCACACAATCTAATCTAGAAACTGATTCACAAAACTTTTATTTCCTTCGTAACTTGTTCCAATAAGTTCCAAATTGCAAGTGAGCTTAGCTATAGTCTAAACTCATCTAGATACATCTTTTCCCAACCTCACTACTCATAGTTCAATCTCTAGATGAAGTTTCAAATTTTGGTGTTGTGAACATGATTAATGCAACTTGTTTGAATCAAACTTGATTACTGACTCCAATCTTCCTTTCTCTGCATAATCTAACTTTTCCTCAGATCCAATAGTTAATCCCTATAGAAATGTCTCATTAATTTCTTTTTGAAGTTTACTAACTATAGTTATTTGATCCTCATTATATTTGTTAGTTCCAAAGTTCTTTTCATGATTCCTTCTATCGTTTACGAAGTTTCTTCCCTTGTTCCTTCTTTCCCTTCTACAATACTTCACTATATGTCCAAAGTTATTGCAGAAATAACATAATAGAGTCTTGCTTCTAGGAATCTATTGATCAATAGGTGTTTGATGATTCTGGGCTATGTGTCCAAAGTTGTTACACATATAACACATGGTCTACTTTCTTTCTTCATAAGGTCTTCTTTCTCTTGATGGCCTCTCATTAGATCTTCTTCTATCTACAAGGCTAGTATTTCCAAACATTATACTATTCCTTTTATCATTATCATATTTAGGTTTCCTACAATCAATTTCTTTATGACCAATGGGCGATCCCACAATAATGGGTTCCACTTTTTGACTAATTTTGACATTGAAATCAATATTTTTGCAACAAACGTCACATTCAAGTGACTATATCTCCAAAACTATAAATAATTTCAAGATGACATAAACTAGTGATTTTGAGTACTTTGTTCCTACTTTGTAACTATATTTTTTAATCTAAAAAAAAATTTATTTATGTCAATTTTTTTTATCTCCTCTAAAAAGTGATACATAATAAAATTCAATATTTTAAAGAGTGACAGTCCATTTGACACACAACTTTTTTTCTAAAAATGATAATGAAGTAATTCTTTCAGCGTTAGATTTGTAACATCAATATCCAGTGTCTGTATTTGGTTTGATTTATTTTTGTTGAATATTGTATAGTTTATGAATTTTTGAAGTGACACAAATTATAATTCGGACATACGTTCCATTTGACACAGATAATTTCAAGTCAATTTATCATAAACCTAATTTTTTTTTTGAATAGTAAGGTATCTCAATAAGCTAGTGCCTACATATTTTTCAAAAAAAAATTGACCTAATTTACTAATTTTCTCGAGGTGTCGAAGTCAGTTGATGTTCAATCGGTAATGAACCTATGATGAGTTAAACTCATATTTGAAATTCTTAATGACTAAAATATGTATTGAAATTATAGTCACTAGAAAGCTTGCTCTAAGCAGCACATTTTGACATTTTTTATTTTATAGTAGAAGATCATTCTCCTACAATTATGGGAGTCGAAAGAGCAAACAAAAAAATATATATGAACAAAGGGTTGAAATTTTCTTATTTTTGTGCGTTCGCTCGAACATGGTGTTCGCACGAACATATAAAGCATGTTCACACGAACATATGTTCAGGCGAACATGCACATTGAAATTTAATGGTGGCCGAGAAATTAATTGGCCATGTTCACGCGAACATGTCTAATTTTTTGTGTTCCTGCGAACAGTCAAAAAAACCAAAAAAATACCAAACATGGGACCTGCGTCTATCATTCTATCTGCAAAACATCATTCTATCTATGAGCCAAAAAGTAGTGCCACGTCTCGCATTTCAATCATTGAGTGCAAATTTCCATCATAGACATCATTTTGTTTCACCAATCTCCATATTTGGCATCAACTTGATAGTGCATTGAAGGCCTGTCTTTGCCACAAATTTCGTTCACAGATACATCGAAGGCAGCTGAGAGATTTCTCAATATTTGCAAATTAATGTTCTTCCTATCTTCATTAATGCTTTCATCAATATTTCCTATCTTCATTCACAATTTGAATTAATGAAAAGTATTTTATTTTATTTTCAAATCAAATTCATTCAATAAAAATAAATGTGCCATAACTCTTTATGAATTCTCAATTTCTATAAAGAAATAATCTAATGTTTTCATTTCCTTCTAGAACATAGATTAGATGATTTTGTGTTAATAATGGTCTCCTTGCAGCATGTGGCAATTGTGGGATGAAGATATGATCATAACAAACTACTAATGTTTTCTTTGTAGGACGTTGTTAAAGACCATTGTGTGTTTGTCAAAACCATGTGTGTGGATTTATTAGATTAAATAACACTTCGTTTGGTGCTTAAAATGAACTTTTTATTTTCTGTCTAGTGTGTTTACAGTGTTTAAATCCCTAGGAGTTGCATTGGACGTATCCTCTCCCCTCGTCATTCATGGATCTTGGGTGTAAGAGAAATCCATGTAACTTCTATAGGAGGCCTGCCTTGGACCAAGATACTCGATATTGGGTATGCCAAGGGATGACCTCAGAGCGGTAATGGGCCAAAAGCTAGGTCAACGTTCCAGCCACTATATAAAACTTGATTACGGTGAAAGCTGTGTCAGTGGTATTACTGAGTGATAGCTCTCCTCCAGTATCCTTGTGGTGTGTCAAACCCTGGTTCTCGGGGTTGGGAGACCTTCTGAGGAAGTTTATCACTCACTTGCTAAATGGAATGCCCTTACTAAAAACCATGTTTTAGTGGCCAAAATCCTTTCTATCCACTAGCTCAAGGGGTCACCCATGCCTGTGAAGACATCCTACATTCTCCTGGTCCTTAGTAGAGACAACAGTCCCTTGAGAAGTCATGCCCCTTGGGAAGTGGATCTTGGTAGCCCCGAGAAGTGAGTGCGCTGTAAGGGGGAGCCTATGGTGCCAAGGTCCTAAGTTGTCTACTCTGGATAAGCGCAGTTGAACTTTGGTTCAAGTAGGAATTCAGTGGATACAGTCCTAAAGCCTAAGTTGTGGTGTGACTATTCACTTTTAACAAAAGCTATTCTTGTCTTAATGTGTCTTGCGCGTGTGTAAAACATAATCAAGATAAAAGCCAACATTCAAATTTACACCTTGGAAACTTGCAAAACCTTGTCAAAATATCAAACATTGTCAAAACATCACAAACTTTGGTTCAATACATTCAAACCTTAGAAAACAAGGCAACTTGTGCTCCTAAACGTGCTTGGCAAAACATAAATTTCACTCTTGCATAGCATCCACTTGCATTCTTCATAGTTTGAACCTCATACTTGCATCATATAGACTTCATATTGCACCTTTTTAGTATCCCTCATATTCACATTGCAATCATTAGCATTTAAGCTTGCATCCTTTGCATTTCACCTCAAAAATCATCACTTTCCATCTTCCATCTTGCATCTTTGCATACCCAACCCTCATCTTGACCACTTTAACCATCATTTTGGATGTCCTACACATCATTTTGAGCATTCATTTTGAATTATCTCCTTGAATGTGTCTCTCCCTCACTGCTCTCTCCCTCTCCCACACACACACAAACACTATTTACTTGTGTCTCATTTTTATATTCATCCCTCCATCTTTGTCTACCCCTTTCACTTCTCTCATCACCTATCCCTTTTCTTCTCTACATACACCTCTCCTCTATATCCATATTTCTTCTCCATCTCTCCCTTTATCCGTCTCTATCCCTATATCTCCCTCTCTACCTTCTCTTAGTTATATATTTCATTCTCACCATCTTTACATTTATCTCTTCCTTTCATCTCCATATCCCTCTTCTTCTCAATCCCTTACTCTCTCTTTCTCTTCCCTTTGCATATTCTCTCTTTCTATCTCCTTTCCACCCCCCACCCTACCGAACCACATCTCTCTCTCTCTCTCTCTCTCTCTCTCTCTCTCTCTCTCTAATTATTATTTTTTCTTTATGTCAACTATAACATATCAAATAATTATATATTTAAATTAAAAAATATGTTATTATGAATCATTTAATATTACGAGTTTAAGTTTGTTAGATGACATTTTTTATATATATTATCTTTTAGTTATCATTTGGAGTAGTGATCTATATATAACTATTGTAAATATTTACATTCATTATAATATAATTAATAAGTATACATTTTAATTGTAAATTATTTTTTCATTAAATTATTATAAACATAAGAATTAATGTAACCTATTTAATTAAATAAATTTATATTTAAGAATTTCAATTATTTTTGAAGCTTTTACAACATTGTTATATTACTAATATTTCAAATTTAAATCTCCTTTTGAGTGAATATCAACATAATAAGAAAATATTAATGTTTGAATAAGAAAATATATATTATAAAAGACACATTTTATTTTAGATGTATTATAAGAGTAATATATTTTATTTATTATTTTCAAGTAAAAATTAATAATAGATTAAATAGATTAGGTATAATTATATTAAATAGTAATAATGATACATTTACATATTTACATAGATACCTTTTTTTTGGTTAAATATATATTAAATAATATATTTTAAAATAGAAGAAGATGAATAATGCATTTAAACAATAAACTTTTATTTTGTTAGAAAGGTGAAAATCTATTTTTATTGACATTAAAAACAATGCAAATGACTAGGCCAAAACAATCTCAGTCCTTTCATGGAGCCTATCAATACATTCACCAACAATGACACCAATTTGGGAAAGAGACCTAGTAGTCACTTAGGCTAACTTCGGGTACCTAGATCTCCTAAATCGTAAGTTGAATTATGCTAGTTTTTTTGGTGTACCTCCATAGGTGACTCAAAAGCTTAATGCTAAGGTTTCAGCATTTGGGCCTTTACGGATCTCTCTGTTGAGGCACTAGTAAAGTTTGACCCATTTTTCAACAAAAAATCTGGAAAACATAGTTCTTAGAATTGCCTTAGTTTCAGCCCAGCTTCCCAACTGCTACCTATATCAAGGTAGATTTGGTTTTTTCATTTTGATCTTATTTTTTTTGTCATTTTTTTGGTCAAGATCCAAAGTCTATTGTCATAACGTTAAACTCTTAGGTTAATACCTTGTAAAGATTTCACCCAAGTTCAAAAAACCTTATGTATACCAAGCTATCATTAGCATAATCATATTCCTAAATGTCATTTTTGACTTACCCTCGTGGTATATCCCCCTCATATTGCATTTTTCAAACCCTAGCATCATTTTCACTATCAAACCCTATCAAATTGTCCATCAACCAACTTGTCTTCTTGATCACCTATCCTCATTTTGCATAGCCTAAATGTCATTATCAACCATAGGAAACCATCCCTTGCATAGTCCACTTTACATACACCTACCTTTAACATCCTTACCAAGTCCAAAACATAACCCTAACCTTCATTTTGCACATCATAATCTTCATCTTGCATACCTTCAAAACGACACCTTGCATTTACACTTGCATAACATCCCTAGGACATTTGCACTTTGCATATCAAAACCCTAGGTTATTTAACATTTCCTCACATTGCATAACATCCCTAAGCACTTAAAAATATAAAAAACACTCATATCTTGCATACCCACATCTTAATTATCAAGTTTTGACATCTTTTATCAACTACAACCCTGTTTTACCAACTGCACACTTCATGGGCGCAGTTGGTAGTTTCAAGGTGCACTTGGTAGTTTTAGGGTGCACTTGGTAATTAGGTGTTTCATTCTAGGTTCCAAAACCCTAATTTTCACTTCCACACCTTACATTGCATCCCAAGACCTTAGAAAACACTATAAATCACTCAAAACACTCAATTTGCATTTTAAGAAACTTTGGGGCTACATCATTTGCAGAAGAAAGAAGGCCATGGGAGCTACAAATGAAAGAGGGGGTTTCTAACCTTGTGTTTTCTTCTTTTGATTAGTTTAGCTTTCATGGTAGACTAGTGGGTGCTAATGTATGTTGATTGGATTTTGTGGTTGCTCATAATATGTTATGCATTTAACCCGTATTTCTAGTCCTACAATAAGAACAAAAAAATTAAAGAGACAAAACAATTATATATTTTATAAGAAAGAAAAAATTATTTTTTACCTGACAAACATTCTAGTATTCATACCATGTTATTTGTTTGTGATTCAATGATGGCTTAAGAAGGATTTGGTGCTTTGCCACTTGTAAAGAATGCGACTCACAAATTTTAGTCATATAATGATGAATATTTATGCCTTGTTGCAAACAACTACATTCTATTGATTTCTGTCAAACAATTTAAAAGTACTGACAGCAACAGACAAATCGGTACAATGATTTTTTTATCTAGTTATTGCGCGAAATTTATCTTGAGGCAAGGGATAAATTTTTTTTTTTTTGATTTTATAATGGGAAACAAGAGAGGAAGGCAAAACAAATATGCAAGGAAAAGATTTGATGAAGCAGAACAAAGAAATATTTAGAAGACTGTGGCACGTTATCATCAAATTAGACAAGGTGAAGGAAATGTTGAAGAAGGCTCAATAGAAGTAGAAGTAGTGCATATGGGAGAGAGGTCAGGAACAGTCCCTATGGAATCTCAAACAATGAATGTTGAAGAAGGCTCAAGATCACTCCCTACAGAGGTTCAAATAACAGAAGTCGAAGAAGAGTCAGAATCTTTCCCTGCAGAATCTCAAACAATGGATGTTGGAGAAGGCTCAAGATCAGTCCCTATAGAAATTCCAGTAATAGAAGTCAGAGAAGGGTCAGGATCAGGTATGGATGAAATCTTAAATATTGCCCAATCTGTAAAGAATAATATTTCTCATAAGAATTTAGATCATTTACTTAAAATGGATGTGGATAAATTGAGAAAGCTTGCAACTAGTGTTCAATCATTAAGTTTGTCTAAGAAAAGGTCAATGAATAAGAAGATAAGAGAAATTATGACTCAATTTGATAATACTGAAACACTTGAACAAGCTCAGTTGCTTTCACTTTTGCGTAAACAAAAGAAGTTGCAAGAGGCATTGAAATTGTTAGGTGTAGACACAACATAAAAAAAAAAAAATATTTTCTAACATGTAAACTGATTTGATTGAAAATGTTAAACAAGGTTTGAGAAACATAGGAAAACACTCTCAAACTAAAGATAAGTCTGCAACAAGAAAAGTGATGTTGATGTTTGTTGTAAGTACGAATATGACCCAAAATAGAGAAATATCTTCAATTTCGTTTGAACTGGGTTTTAGTAGGAAAACAATGAGAGAATATGTTAAGAGAAGATTAATTGTGGATGACAGTACTATGGAGGGCAATTGGGAAATCATGTGTAGAGCACCTCATTCTAATAGGATTGAAGAGTTATAAAAAAAATTAATCATATCATTTTGGATTGATAAAACTCATCCTTCATCAAATAGTAGAGATGTTATCAAGCATAGGATTGTACTTGGTCAATATAAACATCATACAAAACATTGATTGGACACAACACAACATGAGTTATATGTGTCATTTTGTAGTCAACATCCTAATGTAAAAGTTGGGCAAACATTGTTTGAAAAATTGAAGCCATACTTTGTGAGGTCAAACAAAGTGTTTGAAACGTGTTGTTGTCATAATCATATTGAGTTTGATCTCCACTATCAGGTATTTTGAAAGTTTGTAGAAGAAACATATGGTTTTCATGTGTCTCTTCCTAGTAGGAGAAGTGAGTTTATATCATCCATTTTGTGTGACAACATAGATGATCCAGCTGGTCAAATAAATTGCATCAAAGGATTATGTGAAACATGTGGTGAATTTTCTCTATTTCCTTTGAAAACTGAAAATATTGATGTAACAAAATATAGAATTGCAAAAGTTACAAGTATGTCAAGAATGAAACAAAGTTGGGGAAAGAAACAAAAAGGTTGGAATATGTTGAAGAGGAGTTGCCTGTTCTAACATTTATGGACAGATTTAAGAAATTGATTCAACCTTATATTCGTCATGCATTTTTTGCAAAGTGGCAAGCACAACAGTTTCAAACTCTAAGAGATAATTTTCCACTTGGAACAATTGTATCAGTTGTTGATTTTGTAGAGAACTATTCCTTTGTTCATCAGAAAGCAATTCAATCAGATTATTACTTTAATAAGTAGGTCACTATTATGGTACATGTTTTTTATAGACATGCACAGTTAGATTTGGATGGTGCTCAAAGTATAGTTCAAGCACGAGTAATTATAAAGGAATATCATTTTTATATAAGTGATGATAAAGAACATGACATTCACTATGTAGAACATTGCTTCAATATGTTATTTTCTAATTTGAAAGAAAGAAACATAAATGTTGATAAACATTATGTTTGGTCTGATGGATGTGCCACACAGTTTAAATCATCTAGACCATTTTATGCATTGTGTAGATATGATCGCAATGAGAATATAAAACACATATGGAATTTCTTCGAGAGTGGCCATGGAAAAGGTGAACATGATGATGCTGGAGCTTGCATCAAACGTGCTTTGCGAAAATATCAAATGAATTATTAGGGAGTTCATATAAATGATGCACATGATGTTGTTGAATGGTGTAAGACTCATTTTGCATTAGATGAGGTCAGGACATCATCAACCATGAGTCGACAGGTACCATATAGAGTCTTCTAGGAGATAAAAGGTATGGATCTGTACGTCTATTTAACTTTTATGCAATTAAGTTCCCATATTTTATTGTTAAGTTTTATTTTTCAATTCGTTGAAGTTTAAATTCAATTTGTCTATATTATTAATTTAATTCAAACTTTCAGGTGTTAATAGAAAAGACATGCATGGTTGCAAGAGGATAGAAAATACACATTCCTTACATTCAGTCATGAGTACAGATAATTGCAATTGGACATTGAAGACAAGAGAATACTCATGTTTTTGTGACAATTGCATTGATGAAGACTGTGAAGAATGCATCAATCAAACACATGGATATACAGGTGCATGGATTTCGGTACCACTTGATGTTACCGATACATTTGATAAAGATGATGAAAATTTTGATGATATTCCATTGATTTCTAATGATTATAATCATATCTCTAGATTGGTAAAAGTGGGTGAGTATCATAAAAATTAATCTCAACTTGTTAATTTTAATTTTCAATTGATTTCAATGATGTTATATATATTGTACACATACATTCATGTATAAGTTTGTTATGCAGGAGATGTCTTTGCAGTGATTACTGAGCCTGGAAATCATGAAGGTGTTAGTTATTATTTATTGTGATGTACTGCACAGAGGACAAAGTTATATGACCCTAAAGAAAGCGATGGAATGTTGTTCCCTATAGGTAAATTATACATATACATGTATGCAGATACATATTTAAATAAATAAATATATATCTAGGTAACTTAATATCTATCAAATTTTTAAATACTTAAATTTGTGGTGCAGGTTCTGTTGTGATAGAGGGAAAATATTTGAAGCAAGAAAAAATAGTCCAACATGGAATACACTTTTTTTATTATCAATGTGACAACAAGGTTTTACAATACAGCCACCTGGTCGTTGCTACCGGGCTTTGTCTACATCCAGTCAAACTTAAGCATGTATGTCACAAGTGGAGACTAGATAGTGAAGATCATGAAAAGATATTACATGTTATAAGTGTACATCATGGTTGATTAGACCTTTGAGATTTATTTTATAATAATCTGAATATCAACTTTGATGAAATGTGTTTTTAATTGTATGATCATAGTCTAAGTTATCATAGTTTATTAAAAAACTATAATATTAATTGTACTATGGATGAATTTAATAATTTAACAATAAGTGATTTAAATACGCTAGAAGTTAGTTCGAACTTACACAATTTCATTATCTATAGATATGTATCAAAAATAATTTAATATGTTACAATTCTTATATATCAACTTCTTTTCAAACTATTGAATTTTGAATCTTGAATTAAATGTGTTTTGAATTGTACAATCATAAGTTCTTAATTATCTTTAGTTTATTAAAAAACTATATAATTTAATAATTTAAATTAATTGTACCACATGGATGAATTTAATAATTTAACAACTTGATATAAATAGGCTTTAAGTTAGTTCAAACTTACACAATCATTATCTATAGATTTATATCAAAAATAATTTAATATCTTACAATTCTTGAATATCAACTTCTTTTCAAACTATTGAATTTCATCTTGAATTAAATGTGTTTTTAATTGTATGATCATATCTTCTTAATTATCATTAGTTTATTAAAACACTATATAATTTAATAATTTAAATTAATTGTACCATGGATGAATTTAATAATTTAAATTCATTTATGAACTTTTTTTCAAACTAGATTGAATTCCATAAGTGAAAATTAAATGTGTTTTTAAAATTGTAAGATTATAAGTTCATAGTTATCATTGAGGTTAGTTTATTAAAAAACTATATATTTTAATGTTACTTTATTACATCTACGGTCATTTACTCTTAAAGTTTAAATTAGTTTAACTTAATATGTTTTTTTAATATTATATTTTGTAAAAAATTTCTAAAATAATGTATTGGCTTACCTAATTAGCATATTTTTATCCACATAAAACTAATATTTATCTTTAGCAGGTTAGTAATTGATAATTTAAGAAATATGTATCTTTCTAACTTCCTACTAATTGATAATTGATATTCATGTACACACGTCTCAAGATCATGTTCTATAGCTATAATGTGCAAAAAAAATACACATATGTACACATATACACGTCTCAAGAATAAACATCTACAAATCTAATATATCTCTATGTATCTGAAATGCAAACTGTAAATCTCGAATAAATACACGTATGTAGAAAAATATAAAAATTCATATATACGTACATGTGATCTGGTATCTAACTACTGAAATACTCAATAATCAAATAAATAGTGAAAGTACATGTATGTCATCAAGGAATTGAAATACACATGATGTGTACATGTAAACTGGAAGGTCTCCAATATATAAATGCATGAAAAAATATATAAATCTGATCTACTACTAGAGGGACCCCTCAAGATGCATACGAATAGCACGACCCTCTGATTGAGTCTCCTGTACATCCTCTTGTTGAGGCGCATCAACCGAGCCCTGCAAATGTATATACATATATATACATACACGTGTTAGAGTTCTATCTTTAAAACATATATATACATACGTACATCATGTACATGTACATTCAAATTAAATACAAACTTGCATATAACTTTAAACAAACTATTTAAAACTCAAGTACCTGAGCACTACTAGGTGCCTCAATAGAATCATCTCTCTCATATACATGATGCCCTAAACCAACAGTATGTGTAACCCTATGCTCAGCGATCTGTGCCTACATGATTTATTATGAGTTAAAGATTAAATTAAATATCTATATATATATATATATATATATATATATATATATATATCTGAACTAAATTTTTCAATAAATGAACATATTTTTTAATTTCATATATATTTAAAATTAAAAATAAATTATATATGTACTTGGGTCTCTGGAGGTGGAGGATGATCAACAGTCTCCATCGTATCATCTACTGATGCACCTAAGCCTAAAACTCCATGTCCAACTCCTAGTAAATCTAAGTGAAGTGGACTGTGTATCTGGCTAGGTAATGGTGTAGAATCAGTGCTGCCAGGTCCGAACAACAGGTCCGTGTACGATGAAATACCCAGGCTAAAACTAGTATCAATCTTAGATAGGCCTCACAACTGCTCACCAAAATCATCAAAACCCTTAGCTGTGATATGGACATCTCCAACTCGTATGCTCAAGTCATCTGTAGAGTGTCGTGAGCCTAGTCCCGAAGCTGTGAGCTACGCACAGGTGTATCATCTGTCATTGGTGTGGCGACCTATGTCTGTGGAATTATGTCGGGGCTTTGATGCTGTCTAACAAAATCCATCACCGAGTGTACTAGAATCCTTTGTATATCAGAAATATAGCTAATCAAGTCCAACATATCCTCCAAAAAATACTGCACCATATCCATATGTGTTTGCGGTCCTAAAAGACCATGAATATTGCTTGGCAGTGGTAGCCCAGTAGCTCTATATGCATGATCAGAGGAGGCACCTGAAGTGCTACTAGATGCCTGTAATGATGGTCAACCAAGTGAATGAGGACATTGACTATGAAGATAACGACCAATAGAATCTGACGTGATACTAGATGCCACAGATGCAATCTGCCCAATAGTGTCAATTGCTTCCCTTTGGGAACCAATGATGACTCTATCTATAATAGGTGCATGTGGAGGAGTCATAGGAGGCATCCTCGATCCAACAAACTATCTAAGATCTGTAGGTGGTAGACGATCTACATTGCAATACTAGTCATGATCTGTGATCTAACCATGCCCCTATCCGCAATAACCAGGAATATTAAGGTAGTTAACGTTGAGCCCTATACAAAACTCAGCATACAATTGCTATGCAAAATAAAGGGGTATCTGGTCGTTATTAGGATAATGACCATGTGCAGCTAAAAATCGTGGATAGATCATGCTAGCAATAACAAGGTCTCTGCATCGTGCGACTTTGTAGCCTCTCACCCTACCCTATGTCCCCCCATACTCTGGAAAGAGCTCTCTCTGGATGACGTCTTTGGGGGCTACCCTCTTGACATCATCAAATGATGTAGTCCCTAAAACCTTAGCCCTAAGCTCCCTAGATATGGAAGCTAATATGTCAGGAGTAAATGAATGGTGAGATCTGAACCTAGCTATCAAATCTTGTAAACTCCTACATATCGTAACACATATGTCTCTATAAAGACCATCCTCAGAGGTCAATATAGAGTGCTGCAGTCTCAAAACCTCCTGCTCTGAAAATGCAAATACAGCATCGATATCGATGTGTGGAGGTGGTGCAACAGGAGCTGCAGGTGCAGCCTGACATGGAACAGGAGTCGCACCAGGAGCTAAAACATGAGCTACACGATGAGCCCTACGTCAAGGTACACAACGAGCCCCACTAGAAGCTATAGCATGAGCCCCATCATGAGCTACACAAGGAGCCAAATCAAGAACTACATCAGGGGCTGCAACAAGAACTGCATCAACCTGTGCCGCAGTCAGAGCGGGAGCAGGAACTACATGAGGTGCCGCACCAGGAGCCGCAGCAGGAACTACATCAGGTGTCACACTAGGAGCCGCATCAAGCTGATCGTGTGAAGCCATATCTATAGAAATGTATAAAGATCTAAATTTCCTACTGTACACACAATTTCTTATTTTTAAAATTAAAAATTATACACATGTAATTGAACATACATCACACATCATGGACCTAGATAATGTGTAACACATCTAGACCTAGATTAATTTGCATATAAGTATAAGGTAACTTTAAAGTTGAGAGTTTGGTTATGGTTAGAGTTAATTTATTGTTCTAAGATTTTATTATATACTTTGGGGGGCTGTATTATTAGAGAATTCAATTAAAGGGCCCGTATTATTACTCTTAAATGATAATGTTTCAAGGTTCAGGTTTCAAGTTGGGTTACATATATATCATTTAAAACAAGTGTCATAAGTTTCATGTATATGCATGTATCTCAAATGTAGTTTTTAACAATTTAGGATTAGGGTCAACTTGTTTTAATTTTAATGTGAGTTAGGCCTCAATTAGGTTTTTGAAATAGGGTTTTAGTGTAATTAGGCTCAATTTTAGGGTAAGATTTAGGACCTTATGATCACCTATATAAAGATTCTTAAATATTGATGTGAAACCCTTACAAATACATAGGTTGCAATTCTTTCAATACTCTTGATGTGTCAAGTATAACTTTGATATATCGAGGACTTTCATTTTCCATACTTTATAATTGTTTTGGTTAGAACTTAGCTAATAAGGTGAAATTATTTAAACATATTGTGATCATTATAAAATAATCAAAGAAAAATAAAACATAGAAATCTTACATATATAACCATTGAGACCTTTCCTCTAATATATACATTTATATTACAATTATAGAAATTAAATGAGAACTAAAGTCATCAAGGACACGTACTTGAGAAAGCTACATGGACCTCAATGTCAGAGCGAGCATAAATTCATTCTCTCATCACTCTTTAGCAGCCAGAAACTCTCGACAAAATTGAAAATCAAGAATTTGTTCCCAGAATTACGTACGAAGATTTTTCTACAAATGCAAACCAAGTCTCATTTTTCTTTGTTCTCTTTTATATTATATTTAATGCAGTTTTATAGAGGTATGTTTTGAGATTGTAAGAATTTGAGCAATGTGTTTTAGAGATAGGGTGGGTTCTATTGTATGGAAGACTTATTAGGTTCAATTCTCGAGTTGCTGACTTGATTCTTGGGAAGAGCGTAAAAATGCAGTGCAATGTGCAATGGGTTGCATTGTGGGAATTGCCCAAGTTATATTATTATGGAACTTGTGTGAATAAATCTGAAATGGAAAATGTTTTAATTGTGAACAACTATAATTACGCCGTAGGCATTTCCATATGAAAGAACTCAAGCTAACTTTTACAATCAATGGTGATTTCTAGCGAAGAGGCCTTCGATGACCATAGAATTGATTGAATCATCGTTCAAACACTTAAGCCTTTGCGCTACTGGGTATTAAAATGACTAAGAGTCCCCCATCCTCGCCAATGTGGGATAAAGGTAGAGGGGCTATTCAAAAAATAAAAGATGTGCCCCTACAGATAGACGCCTTTCTCGGCTGATTAATCATTAAAAACCATTTTAAAACATTTTCGCACCATTGAGAAAACTGTGTCAGGAGGCCTGTTGCCTGGCTTTAAAAACTAATTCAAACATGTGATCGAACTCCGAAACCTTGGATATATCATCTCTCTGACACGTTCAATAGGCCTGTAAAATCTCGTCATATGATGACATCAGATTCAAAAGATATCGACCTCCGAACATGCCCAATTAAAACTGCCTGCAGATTAAACAAGTCAAAAAACCACAAAGTGCATTTGGTTTGAGCTTCAAAAACTGAATAAATGAGCACTTGGGATTCTAAAAAATGGGGCACTAGTACCTTGCCATGAGGAGAGTATGATACTATGATCTGGGCTCATGACAAATCACGAGGCACGTTTGGCAAGCATCTGAAGTTGGCAACTTTGAACTGCAGGATAGGGAACAACAACAAAATAACATTTTTGGTAAATGGAAAGGCCCTGGAAAAGTGTGAAGACAGATTTGTCAAGGTCTATAAACTAGCACACTTAAAGTATTTTCAGAGTAGAATGTAGGGGAACAAACCATTCAATCCCACCAATCCCGGATCAAAAGATATAGCATCATGAACAGGGCACTTGAACAATCTGCATCTCTGATTACCAGTGAAACTCTATAAATTGCATTCGGAATCGCATTTGAAAACTGGTCAAACGGATTCATCATGACTTCAAATCTGGAGCATAGCAAGTCTTTGACCCCTAGAAAATGATGCAATAGAAATTTTCTCACTTGGGTCAACTAGTCAAAAGTTATTACCTATCAAACAGGGCTACCTAGAAAAATGCATAATTTGCAGATTTACAACAAAGGTAACTAACCAACTTTGAGAGGTTCGAAACCTAGTCAAAACATGTCAAAACGACTTGAAAATTGAAACATAGGTTCTTTGTTATGTATATTAAAAATCATCAAAGTGGAAAACCATGAAACTTAACCAGGTAAAAGATATTCAAAGGAAAACTGGGCTTCCGACCACTGTTTGACACTTGGGCAGAAAATGCAAAATGACACACGCTCAAAATGGAACTTCACTGAATGACTCAGAATGTCAGTTTATCATCATGAAACATATGCATAGGCTGAAAGAAAGGTGTTAGAAACATAAAAAACCACATTGACTAACAAGACAACAGCCAAGACACAAGCATGAAAAGCGTGTATAGGGGGCAAAACTGACTCAAAATCACGAACAGGCACTCAAAACGAGAATGCAATTTTGAGTGCCAACAAGTTAGGCAGACCTCAATGTCAGAGCGAGCATAAATTCATTCTGTCATCACTCTTTGGCAACCAAAAACTTTCCGCAGTGACAAAATTTCTTAGCTTGCCAAGATTTATGTTAATTTGCTATTAATTTAAAATGGTATGCCGAGTGTGGCATATGATTCATTGTTATTATACAAATTTTATTTTGCATCCACGTATTTTATTTCTCACAATAATTTATAATTATGTATAAATTTGTATGCGTATGAAAATCTGGTAGAATATGAAGATAGTGAGGAGGAAGGAGAATTTGCCCAAAAAGATAGCCTTCAAATTTACCAAGTATTACCTCTAAGGCAAATAGCTCCTGACAAAATTGAAAATGAAAAATTTGTTCCCAGAATTACATATAGAGATTTTTCTACAAATGCAAACCAGGTCTCATTTTCCTTTGTTCTCTTTTATATTATATTTAATGCAGTTTTATAGAGGTATTTTTTGAGATTGTAAGAATTTGATCAATGTGTTTTAGAGATAGGGTGGGTTCCATTGTATGGAAGACTTATTAGGTTCAATTCTCGAGTTTTTGACTCAATTCTTGGGAAGAGCTTAAAAATGCAGTGCAATGTGCAGTGGATTGTCTTGTGGGAATTGCCCAGGTTCTATTATTATGAAACTTGTGTGAACAAATCTAAATAGAAAATGTTTTAACTGTGAATGACTATAATTATAGATATAGATTATAGGATAGAAAGGTAAAGAGATGAGGAGAAATAGAGAGGATGAAAGGGAGAGATTAAAAATAGGACATACATAATTGATATTCCATACATCTACGATGTACCCATTGCACACTAAGGTGTGATTGCTAGTTGTAATACATGAGGGAACTTAGCATATGAAGTTTATGATTTGGTTCAAGATTATGATTTAGGGTATTTATTATCATTTATAATCTTGGGTTTAGAAATTAAATTTTAAGATCAAGGTTAGGGTTTGGTTAGGTTAGGGTTAGGGTTTGGATGTACATGTATGTTATATTCATACCTAGATATGCAAATTAATCTACACTCTTATATATGTATAATTTAGGATCTCCCCTTAAGACATGTCATTGAATAATTTAGTTAATTATATACTTCTAATTATTAAGACATTAAAAATAATAATATATGTACATTTAAACATGAATATTGAAAACATATGTATGCACGTCTATATCTAACACATGAACATATTTACATGTACATTTATGAAATAAAATATACATTTAAATCTACATTCTTATGTATAATTTAGGATCTCCCCTTAAGACATGTGTCATTAAATATAATTAATTACACTTAACTTTATAAGATAAATTAAGATCAATATTTAACATATACACAAATTATACATATAAAAATGTGAATTTATTAAAAACATGTACATACATCTACTTTTAACCATGAACAAATATACATGTACATCTATGTTCAAAATAAAAAATTATACATTCTAATCTATATTTTTACATGTACAATTTAGGATCTAGACCCTTAAGATATGTCATTTAATTAAACTTCTGAGATTAAGACATAAAGGTGAATTTGACATATATACATAAACATTAATATCAAAGACATACATGTCTACATTTAACATTATATATATATATATATATATATATATATATATATATATATATATATATATATATATATGTTTTCTAAAATTTGTAGTTGATGTAAATTTTGTAATGTTTTTCTAATGGTTTTATAAATTTGTTTTCTAAAATTTATATTATTATAAATTTTCTAACATTTTTCTAATGTTTTTGTAATGTTATTTCTAAATTTGTTTTCTAAATTTTATATTAAATTCTAAATTTTCTAATTTTTTGTAATTTTTTTTAAAATTATTTTCTAAATTTTATATTAAATTATAAATTTTCTAATAGTTTTTCTAATATTTTTCTAAATTTATTTTCTAATTTTTTAAAATATTTTTTCTAAATTTTATATTAAATTAAAAATTCTCTAATATTTTTTCTAATGTTTTTCTAAATTTACTTTCTAATGTTTTTTTAATATTTTTTCTAAATTTTATATTAAATTATAAATTCTCTAATATTTTTGTGATGTTTTTTCCAAATTTGTTTTCTAAATTTTCTAATGTTTTTGTAATATTTTTTTTCTAAATTTTCTAATTTTTTTAATGTTTTTTTTCTCAAATTTTCTAATTTTTAAAAATATTTTTTATAAATTTGTTTGCTAGGTTTTATATTAAATTATAAGTTTTCTAATGTTTTTGTAATGTTTTTTCTAAATTTTCTAATATTTATTTAATATTTTTTCTAAATTTGTTTTCTAATGTTTTTGCTAAATTTTCTACTATTTTTCCTAATGTTTTCTAAAACTGTTTTCTAATGTTTTCTATATAATATTTTTCTGTTTTCTAAATTAATATAAATAAACAATAAAAATATTAAATTAACATTTAAATATGCTTTCAAACCATTAAAAATATAAATAAAATTAAAATATACTTTTAAAACATTAAAAAAATGCATAAAAAACATTAAAATCTACTTTAAAAATATTTAAAAATACTTTAAAAACATTAAATTAATACTATTTACACATACCCGATGATAAGAATGAGAAGGAAAATGATCGGATGATGTTGACGGAGGTAGACAAAATGCAGGTTCGCCCCAACGTTCGCCCAATCAACAGTCGCCATGAAAATGACGTTCAAAAATTAGAAAACGCAATATAAAGCATCAAAAATCGGCGCGCCATATGTTTGCATGAACATGTACACTGGACATGTTTGCACGAACATGCCTCATTAGGCACGCACATGTTCATGCGAACATGTCCAGTGTACATGTTCGTGCGAACAGTTGAAAATTAGAAATTCAAAAATTGAGCAATTTTTCCAAGTTTCTTCGTCCCACTAAAGTGGAACCCATTATTGTGGGTTCACCCCAATACCATGACAATTATGACAATAAAAATTTGTAACATGGTTAAATGACTTATTTGTACAATCTCTTTTCATATGACCTATTTCATTACATGAAAAATACTTACCTCTAAATTCATACCTGGTTCCTTTAGGAGATTCAACTTTCTTAGGTTCATCCAATTTGTCTTATCTAATTTCTTTAGATTTATTAGAGGATTGAATGGATTCAATCTTATCATCAGATTTATCTTTTTCTTTTAGATCTGATCCACTTTCAAGTTTCTTCACTAACATGCTAAATAGGTAACTAAGACCAGTCTTATCATAGGTAGGTCTTTGTACTGACATTTGTTCATCAATATTTTCTTTGATAGAATAAATCTTTTCAAGTTGTAGCTTTCTTTGAGTTAGTTTACTTTTCACAATGGTGTTGTACTTTTGAAGTTATTCATGATCTTCTTTTAATGCTTCAAGTTCAAATGTCCTCTTTGCTAGATTGGCTCTATGATCTAAATTTTCAGTCTTCAAATCATATTCAACTTTGTTGGGATCATTCTTCAAACTCAACTTTGGATTCGTAATCTTCAATTCATGCTTCAAGATCTTGTACTCTATTTTTAGCTCTGAATATTCATCATCACCAATTTTAGATTCAATAGATTTAGGCTTGGATTTGAGATGTTCAATCTTGTCCTTCTATCCAATGTATACTTTGGTGTCTTCATATCTATTTATAAAGTTATCTGTTTCTTCAGTAAGGAGATCAATTTGTTCAAGTTCCTCTTCAAGGTTCTTCATCAACTATTCCATATCCATAGGGATCTTACTCAAGCTATTAAGCCTCTTCTAACTATGCTCTGATACTAATTTTTAGAAATAGGGAATGCTGAGAGGAGAGGTGAATCAGTATTCTACAAAATTTTGTTACCAACTAGATATTATTTATTACTTTGAGTCATACATAAGAAAGTAAACAAGTAACGCTGAATATTAAGAGTAACCATGCACAAAGAGTACTCATAACACCATATTTTGTTAACCAGGGAAACCCTGGCCAAGGGAAAACCCCACTAGGAATGATGCCCACAAAGATATATATATTCCTTGTTAAATGATGGACCCTATTAGGAGTCTATAAATACATTCAATATATATGAGTCCTTGTTAGGAGATTCCAACCCTATTAGGATTTTTGGTACAATGTATGCAAGAAGAGCTCACTACCTGAACATGCACTTTCAATTACAAGAAGAGTTCACTGCCCAAATAAGTAATTTATCCTTTAAGTTCCTCAAATATAGAAGTATGGATGCTATAAATTCTTTCCAGCTGATCTCTGACCTTAACTTAATCTCAGATGACAAAATCAAGTTATCAAAAACTTTCTTCGCGCATATGATACAAAACTTCACATTCATAACTTTAGTTTATAACTTCCAAATAACCTCGCAAGATGTCTTTTCATAATTACCATGCCTTTTCACAAATTGTTGCTAGGTTGGCTAGGACCAAATTAAACTTTCCAACTTAGAGTAAACATCTAGGATGTCATCCCTAATTGGTCAAGTAATTATTTTTCAACTAAAATAATTTGTGTACCTTTCATTCTATTGTTCTATATATAGTTATACTAGAAAATCTTAAATATCTCTTTTCTGTGCTATCTATACTGATGGCCACAATTATACAAATCATCATTAACATGTACATTGTTTCCATATAACCTCTGTCTAAAAAATAACATTATATTAACAAGTTATACTTCAAATATTGTTCTATGTTCCTGTCTGATAAACAGATAACAAGATTCATTAGAACTTAAATAACAAGTGTTAGAGTTAGTAGTCCTACAAGCAACATTAACCACATATTCAACTCACTTAATTCTTCCTCCATGTAAACTTTCTAGTCATAGTATGATATCAACAAGAAGTTGCATACAAAATAATACACTATTGTAAACCATTTTCATACTTAGACAATTTTTCAAGTGCCAAAAGGCTAAGTATCTTTATTTCTTAGGTTTCCTACAAGCATGTACATTATGTGTTTCCATTAATGACAACATTTACATATCTAAATATAGCCAATTATCAAAAACTCCTATCTATACTATATCCACCAAGGAAGCATGTATCAAACAACAAGGAAGAAAGAAGAAGGATATAAAAACTATTCATGTCTTAGGATAATTGTCTGATCGAATGTTGGAGAAAATGATTGTACCTAAATATTCTAACCCTAGGAGTCTCATGGTTATTGTCACCATTCATGGGATGCAAGTTCAAAATTTTTTAGTTGACCTAGGAGAATCCATAAATGTCATGACAAAAGAGGTATTGTCTCAACTGCATATCATTGGTCTCCGAGATACACCAACCATAATTTAGCTTGTTGATAGTTCTAATATCAAGATAGATGGGATGATAGAAGATTTCATACTCACCTTAAACTCTTGGAAGTATCCAGTAGATTTTTTTATCCTCTCCCCAAAGGCTAACATGGGTGGATATCCTTTAACTCTAAGGTGACTGTGATTAGCTACTGTAGATGCCTATATAACTTGTCACTCTAGGAAGATGACAATATCCAATAGTATCCATACTAAGAGCCTAAATTTATACTCCCTTGCTCAGCCTCTATTGCAAGATGACCAAATAGTCTAGCCAAACTTGGGTGATGATGATCTAGAGGTCAATTCCATCCATCAGCTAATGATGATAGGTCAAGAGTCATTTGTTTCTTCTCGAGAAGAAGATGAGATAATTTCATCCATCCTCATCCATGAGTATGGAGTAGAGTCTTAATTGTGTCCTCAAGTGGAATGTATCCTAGAAATCATATTACAACCTTTGAACACACCTTAGCATCCAAAAGCCTCCCAATTCCTTCACTCATAATTACCTCATGAGGTGGATTCTTCTCCATTTTCCTAGTTATTTTTTGCAAACAAGGTCATCAAGATGGAATTTGACCTAGGGAAAGAATTGAATGTCAACAAAACTTTATCACCTTCTTACCAAAAGATTGTACTACAATTACTATAGGAGAATCAACAAGAATTTTTTTCAGACTATATGGAAATGAAGGGATTGGATCCTATGCTCTGCACTCACAAGATCTACATCAATCCTCAACTCAAACTTGTCTATCAGCCTTAGAGGAGATTCAACCCTATTTTGAGGGATATAGTTAAGAATGAATTACATAATTTGTTAAGCGTTGGTTTTATCTACCTTGTATCTGATAGGAAATGGGTGTCACCCCTGGTTATAGTACCAAAGAAGGGAGGAAAATGGAGATTTTGTGTGGATTATAGGGAGCTCAATTCAACCAATAAGAAAGACCACTTCTCATTGCCATTTCTAGATCAAATTTTGGACAACCTAGCTAGCAAGAAATATTTTTATTTCCTAGATGGTTGAAGTGGTTATAATTAGATACAAAGAGCTCCTGAAGACCAAGATTAAAAAAACCTGCACGTGTCCATGGGGAACATTTGCTTACTCAATTTCACCTTTTGGCTTGTGCAATGCCCCACCTACATTACAATGAGCTATCGTAAGTATCTTTTCTGATATCTTTGCTGATAGTATGGAGATCTACATGGATGATTTTACTATTTATGGGACTAATTTTGATGAAGAAAAAAGAAAATCTAAAAAAGGTACTCAAGAGATGCCAAAACTATAACCTTTCCCTAAAATAGTGAGAAATGTTTCATGATGATGGATGGAGTTATACTGGGTCATTTCATTTCTTCACAAGGCATCCAAGTAGATCCAACAAAGATTGAGGTTATTAGTACCTTTCCCATGATAAAGAAGCAAAGAGATGTGTATAATTTCCTTGGGCATACTCGATACTATAGAAGATTCATCAAGAATTTTAGTCAACTTGCAACACCCCTTTATAACCTATTTTAAAAGGATTATGAATTTTCTTGGGACTCTACATGTACTATATATTTCTTCCAACTTAAAGAGGATCTCACCACAACACTAGTTTTGTGAGGGCCCAATTGGGGATTTCCTTTTCACATTCATAGAGATGCCTCAAACTATGCTATAGGTGTCATGTTAGGCTAGAAGGTAGACTTAGTTGAACATGTTATTTATTTCATTAGTAAAAATTTGCAAGGTGTAGAGTTCAACTACACGGTCACTAAAAAGGAGCTACTTGTAGTTATCTATGCACTAAATAAATTCAGGCACCATATTACTGGATATGAAATATTTGTTCATACTGACCACTCTGCTATAAAGTACCTGATGAATAAGCCTGTAATATTAGAGACTAATAAATTTTGTCTATGTTATGAGAGAATGATAGGATTCCTCTACCATTGATTAAAGTGGCATCCGCAATGGCAGAAAATAAATGTCCACTCAATTTCACATCTTGAAAAGCAACGCATTTCAATGAATATTTTCAAAAAATTTCCAAACTTGTGATTTGTGACACTCCATGAATATGATGTAATAATAATGGTGATGAGCTTTCTCTTTTCCTTTTAAGTTATTCATTTCTTTGGAATCTCCCAAAAATTATAATGACCCCACCAAAAGCACCATCCAAAGTCACAAAAAATTCTTAAACATAATAGTAGCAATCATAAATAATTTAATTGATCACTTTATCATATTTTAATTGTCTTCACCATATGAAACTATTAGAAAGAAAGCCTCAAATTTGATCATCATCCTTATCTACTATGTGATTTTGTATGATAGTTTGGTTATTTTAATGTCTTTTATTATAAATTTTTGAAAAAAAGTATAAATTACATTTTTTTTAAAATAGAAATAAATTGGTTGAATAGAATCCCTAGACAAAAGGCTATTCACAATTTAGTGATTAATCATTCTCCAGACATTTTTTGTGTCTAAAAGAACAAGCTTTCAGCGGAGTTTATGGACCAGTTTGCCTCTAGTATTTGGCCTCGTGGAAAATGCCAATGTGTTGGGGCTATGGGAATAGCTGGTGGTTTGGCTATCTTTTGGGATCCTTGGAAAATTTCTCCCCTTAGTTGGGTGTCTTATTGTTCAACTCTATCTATGGTGACTTATTCTATGGATTCTAGTGAGGTGATCCTAATTACTAATGTGTATCCACCTGTAGATTTTGTGGGAAAGGTGAAACTTTGAATTGATATTCAACATGTCAGAGACTTTCATCCTTACCATCCTTAGGTGCTAGCAGGAGATCTCAATTTAGTTTTAAGTCTAGAAGAGAAGTGGGATGGGTTTTCCTGGTTTGGGCCTTCATTTGACTTTTTTTACCAAAATATAGGTCTCTTGCATCTTTCTAATATTAAGTCCACTAATGGTATCTTTACTTGGAATAATAGAAGGACTGGAGTTGATGTTATCTCAGAACATCTTGATAGATTTCTAGTTTCTTTATTTTGGGTTAGTGGTGCCCTCACTTTCTCTTCTAAAATTTTGGACTGGATGGGTTTTAATCATTGGCCAATTAAATTTTTTTCTACTAGGATCATTGTTACTAAGAATCCTCCTTTTAAATTTCATCTCATGTGGCTTTAGGACTCCTCTCCTCATGATCTTATTTCTAGCTAGTGGAGGGATGGTGCCCCTACTTTTGGTACTACTATGTTTTCTCTTTCTTAAAAATCCAATATGTGAAAAGGAACATAGATTGTTTTGGGAACCTTCATTCCATGAAGAGGCTCACTCAGGAGCATCTAGATGTCATTACTCAACATATTTGGGATCTTGTTTTCTTAGAGAATCTGGGTAATCTTGAATCACTTGCTTCTAGATATGTAGAAGAATGGGAACATCGGGAGGAAATATTTTGGAAGCAAAAAGCCAAGGTTGACTAGCTCCAAGAAGGTGATAAGAACATTACCTTTTTCCACAAAACTATGCAATCATGTCTAAATCAAAGCTATATTTCTTCTTTGGTTAAATCTAAAGGTATCAAATTATCTTCCTTGCCACTATGTTTCAGGAGGCTACTCGGTACTTTTCTAAACTCTTGTCTGAGGATTCTCTACCTACTGATAATGAAGAACATATTATTTTTTCTTGTATTCCCGCCCTTATTTCTCAAGAAATGAATGATTATCGTATGTGCCCAATCTCTTTGGTTGAGTTGGAGGAAGTGATCTTTCGTATGCCTAAAGCAAAAGCTCCTAGCCCCGATGGCTTTCCTATTGAATTCTTTCAAGAATTGGGGACATCATTAATCAAGAATTGTTAGAAGTTATTAAGGAATTTTATTCTAGCAAGAAGATGCTTTAGGAACTGAATCCTAATTTCTTGGTTCTTATTCTAAAAAATGATGGGGCTAATCAATTGGATTTTTTTTGACCTATTTCTCTATGTAATGTGGCTTACAAAGTTGACTTCTTAGAGACCTAAAAAGTGGTTGCCTACTATTATCTTAGAAGAGCATGGAGGTTTTTTTATAGGAAGACAAATCTTAGATGGGGTGGTTATTGCCACTGAAGCTATCCACTCTATGACTAGTTCAAGGAAGTGATCCATGCTTATTAAGTTGGATATGGCTAAGGCCTATGGTAGAGTCAAATGGAGCTTTCTAAGGAATATTGTTCTTTCCTTTGACTTTAGCTCAAAGTGGGTGAGTTGGACTATGAGTCATGTTACTTCTTTATCTTTATTTGTTCTTCTTAATGGCCAACCTTCCCAACTATTTGGTGTTTCTAGGGGTCTCCATGAGGGTGATCTCTTTCCCCCTATCTTTTCATTATTATGGCTAAGGGTTTGGGCAGATTCATTTAGTATTAGGTGTCCCAAAAATCTATCTAGGAGTGGAATTGAGGGAATGGTTTACCCTCTCTCTCTCATCTTCAATTTTTTGATGACTCTTCTCTTGTGGGAATTGCTCAAGTCAAGAAAGTTGAAGCCCTCTAGCATACTTTGGATATTTATTTGGTGATGATAGGCCAAAAAGTTAGTGAAGACAAATCTTTTATATATTTCTTTAACACTCTTGATCCTATTCAGTGAAGGATTGCTAATATCCTAAGGTTTCATATTGGTTCACTCCATTTGACTTATCTTGGCATTCCTATTGTTGTTTCTAGGTAGCCATGACTCTTCTAATAGAATTTGATTAACAATATTTGGGAGAAGATAAATAAATGGACCCATAGATGGATCTCTATTATTGGTCATGTTACCTTTCTTCAATCTATTATTCAAGCTCTTCCTATTTATAGAAGCATGGTTCAGGCTACTCCTACTTACTTTCTCAAGGGATTTGATGCTCTTTCACAACAATCCCTTTGGAGTGGTAATTTGTGTAACTCTAAATGGAGTTTGATTAGTTGGGAGAATGTTTGAAGGCCTAAGAAGGCATGTGGTCTTGGCCACCAATCTGCTATCTTGATTAGCAAAGATTTGGTTGCTAAGCTTTACTGAAATCGTGCTCTAGACAAAATCATATTTGGGCTTGTCTAATTAATCATAAGTATTTTAGAGGCGTTGCTCCTTGGTCTGTTTCCACACTTCCTCTTGAAAGTCACGGTTCTATGGTGTGGATTACTCAATTGGTTAAGAAGGGCCTTTTCTAGATATGTAAGGGAGGCTCTAAGGCTTTGTTTTGATCTAATGCTTTGGATGGCAACCCTCCCATCTTATCCATTTACCCTCATCTTTATACTATGTGTGATTCTTTTCTTGTTGTTGGATGGGATAAAGTGGCCCATTATAAGAATCCTTATCTACTAGGTCTTGTTGTTAGATATAGATGGTAGTGCTCTTCAGATTGGCCTCCAAGGGGCTTAGAGGTGGATTTCCAAGATCTTCTAATATTTTGGCTTTGAGGGAGTGTTATTCTCTACTAGGGCCAAATATTTTAGCTTCGAGCAGTACCCTATCTAATAAATATTCTATTTTTATTGGGTAACAAGAGATTACTAGACAACTGTTAGGGGATGTTGAGGTCCTTTGGTGGAAACAAGTTTGGAATAATTTTTATTGGTCCAAATGTAATTTCTTCATGATGCCAATGGCTCACAACCGATGTCTTACATGGGATAATCTTTGTAAATGTGGGTTCTAGAGCCCATATTTTTCTGTTATGTGGTAATGGAGAAGAATCTATCTGTCATGTCTTCTTACATTGTTCCTTTTCTACTTAGTTATGGTATCTTTGGTGGAGTGCTTGGGGTTGCTCTTGTTGGCATGCTTCCTCCTTGCCCATGTTTTGGGATCACTTGGGGAGTGCCCCCTCCAAGGCTCCACCTCTTCAAGTTGCATGGATTGTTGGCCCCTCTTTTATTCTTTGGCATATTTGGTTGGAGAGGAATTGATGAATCTTTCATGATGTATAGATTGGTGGCATACATCTTTGGTGGAAGATCTCCCACTCTCTTTAGGAAACTATTCAGGGAAAGTGTGAGTTAGATGGAGGTATGGGTCCTAGTGATTTTTTTATTTGCAAACGCCTTAACATTCATTTTAAAGATGGGTTCTTAGGTGCTACAGGCCATTAGTATCATAAAGTTCCAAACCATCCTACACGTTAAGGGAAGATACGAGTGAACTATGTGGGTCATTGGTCACCTCCTCCACTCTAAGTTCTCAAAGTCAACACTAATGGTTCTTCTCGAGGGAATCCAGGTCCTACTGGCATTCGGGATGTGGTCCGATGTAGCTCTGGAGAAGTTCAATTTATTTTTTCAGTTCATAAGGTTTGCCATACTAATAATCTCATGGAGGCTCTGGTCAGTTTATATGTTGTTTGAGGGGGTGGCACAAATTTATCTGTGAATTTGACTTTCAAGTGGTGGTGAATTTTCTTACTTCAGAGTTTCTCAAGGATGTTAGTTGGCAATTGGTGTCAGTTGTTAATCAAACTCTTCTCCTTTGTACTTGTGTAAATTTTGTTAGTTTTAATTACATTCCTCAAGAATGGAATAGAGCTGTTGATTGTTTGGCCAAATGAGCATTTGATCCTACTCAGGATTGAAATATTGTGGATAGGGGTAGCTTCCCTTAGACCTATCTCTTGAGTTGGATGACCTTGTTGCTTAGGATATAGCTCCTTGTTGAGCTCTCCTTTTTATTTCTCATTTTGTCTTAATAAATTTTTACCCCTCTTTTAGTCTTAAAAAAAATTGAAATAAAATATATTCAAATTTTTTATTTTAAATATTCTATATAATTTAACAATTGGTAGTTCAAAACTTTATATATATGTAGATTTTTAAAATAATTAAGTTAGTTTTTAAGTAGAAAGTATTGCGTGAAGTTTTTTCTTTGAATAATTTTGTAAACAAAATTAAATAACAAATTGTTAATTTGAGATATAAAGATTAATAAATATTTAAATTAGATTTTATCATGTAAATATTTTTTGTGTAAGCAATGAAACTCCAAGTAATCTAAATTTAAAATTAGAAGAAAGGATATTAAAATCTAGTTTAGAATATTAATTAATTTTATTTTTTTTAAGATAATAATAGAATTGTGATGTACCATATTTTCTAATTTATCTTCCATACAAACATGCACTTGCTATTATAAATAAAACAATAAAATTTGAAAATGTAAAGACAACCTCAAACCTATAAATTTACACATGCATATTAGATGACTAATAAAAAATATTTTGATTGATTAAATATTCAAAAATCGTAAGAAAATAAATTAAACTAAGATAATATACATGTCTATATATATAATAAATAAATATATTTAATCAATTTACAAATAAAATAAAATTCGCCCACCTAACTACACAAATTATTACATTTACAACTATACAAATAATTTTAAAAATGAAAAGCTCAAATTAAATACAAATATAAATTTAAAATACTCTCTATCATTACAATACTAGTTATTGATTATTGATTATTGATTATAATTTGTAATAAATTGAAACTAAATCATGCAACATTACAAAGAGAATGGACTAAATTAATACACAAATTTGCACACTTATTTTTCAACTAAATAATTTATTTACAAAAAATATTTTATCTACTTTACCTTTTCATAAATATTTTGATGTCATACCCCATCATTTTATGTATAAACTATTAATTAAAAATAGTAGCAATATACAAGAGCTCTGAGAGTGCTGGAGTCCCTGCCTTATGATAGTGTTGGACGGGATGAATAGTCATTGTACACGAATTATTTTGAAATAAAAATAGTTTATAAATAGTAGAAAATGATCAATGGATGTGATTGATTTGATCATTTTCCATATGTGATTATTGATATAGAACATGAAATTTTACGTTTGGAAAAATTAAAACAATAAATATAATGATTAGATCAATTTTTAATTTTCATTTATTATTAACATTTCAACTTCTTTTTCAGAGATATATATATATATATATAACTTCTCTTTCATTGATGCTCTCCTTCTAGCTGGTTGAGGCGCTGCCTCCCTCCTTTTTTATGTACTCTTTTGAACTCTCGATTTATAATATTAAAAATAAATAAATTTAAATTTAAGAACATAAGTCATGATCTATCATCTAATAAAATTTACTTTAAAAAAAAATTAAATTATTTTTCATTACAAAATTGTTTATTATGAACTTTTTAAACTATATTTTTACATCAAATCAAATTAAACTAAAGTAAAAAAAAATTTGTAAGAAATTCATTTAATAGTTTTTTACAAATTTTTCTATTAATAAAAGATACTTATAATATTTTAATTCAAATTCTCAATCGATCATAACAGTCCATATGGAAATTTGGGCTTTTATTAAACAATTCTATTTTTAAAGTTTTCTCGAACTTCACGCTTCTTCTCTTAGCAAGCTTGATTTTAAAGAGGAATCTTCACAAACTGAGGTCATTCCAATTTGCACATCAAATATTTTCTTAATCGTGGCCAAGCCTGACATATGTCACTTCAATGTCTTTTATTTATGGGCGTCGCATATTTAACATTAGAATGAATAAACTTTAATAGTGATTGGACTCGTATGAAACTTACAAGGAATCATTCAAATTTATTTTGAAATTTCAATTGGAACATGTGCATTTGCTAGAATGAATTACCAAAAGCAAATGAACAAAATAGCAAACTTTTGGCACAAATTTCTGGCATTGATAGTTTTGGGTTGACGGTAAGATGGCACATTTCCAGTTAAAATATCAGTTTCTGTCAGTTTCGTCAATAAATGAGCCACATTTAATTCTTGTTTATCTTGTTATCGATTCCTCCTTTTTTCTTTCATTTATTTCAATGCCAAAAACCTCAGTAAAATTATAGTTCACCAATCAAAAATTTGAAATTTCTACAAAGAAAATAATATTTAAATAAACAGACATCAAATAAACTTTGAACTTTAGAAGTTCGTTAATTTTTGCTGGAAAAATTAATTGCTCAGGAACATTAGTTCCCTACCTATATATAGGCAGGGACTAATAAACTCACTTCTTTCAAAAGTTTTCTACTAAACTATTAAAATAGCCAACAGTCATTATCGAACTTTTAATCATATTTTATATTTTCAAATTCCAACGTGAATCGTGTTCTAGTGGGCCAACATATGAAATGTAGATGTCATTTTTAGGCTTTCTGGGCTCTTTGAATATGAAATAGGGCAACAACTATCCAGGCAGGAGGATACACTGCCCGGATGCCCGCCCTTTCCGTCCTTTCTGACACTACAGTGTCCTTCCTACAACGACGCCAGTTTTATTTTTATTTACAATCGTACTCACTTAACTTTAAAGTGAATAATTTTTATTTTAATATTTGAACGGTTAATTTTTATTTTAATATTTAAATCGTTAAATTGTAATTGTATAACATAAAATAATATTATAATTTTTATTATATTAGTGTTATAATATTTTTTTAAGTAGATTGAAGTTTGAAATTACAATGTTTACCTTAAATTTTGTTTTCCTAGTTTAATGGTTATTATTAATATTATATTTTATAAACATTTATAAATTTGTTTTAATAAAAATTTGTATATAGTTGAATTTAAAATTAAAATGATTAAATATATATTTTTATCTAATTCTATTTAATTTTTATATTTTGTAAATTAATTCTTGTTCATTATCAAATAAATTATTTAAAATTAAACATTTTTTTATAATTTGTAATTTGTATTTTTAGATATGAGTAGATCTCTTTTAATTCATGTAATACAACTATAGAGAATTTTTTTTAACTTTTTTTTTCTTTATGTAAATTAATTAATTTCATATGTATAATATAATTTGCTATGTATAATAAATAAAGAAAAATTATTTATTATTAAATAACTTTATCAAATAAAGTTATTATATAGTCTTAAAAGAAAAATTATTAATTATTAAATTTGAAATAGAAATTGCATTTAAATGGATAATAAAAATGTGATATTGTTAAAAGAAATAAGATAAATAAATTTATTTTATCTAATCGAGTTATTTTATTTAATATGTTTATATTTATATAAAATAAAAATATCAATGTTATAAAATATTTTTAAAAAATTATATTTGAAAAACTTGACAATATTTTTATCCTATTAATACAAATTTTGATGATTTTCAACAACTATTAAAATCAAACATATTTTTCTTGTAAAATTAAAATTACATTTATTGTTGGTTAAATTATTACACTTATTAATTCTATAGCAAATTACACTTATTAGTAAGTAAATTTTATATTTGTCAATGTTTTAATTGATTTTTTGTCAATTTATGAATGTTAACATATAATTTTCACTTTTTAAATCCTCTCTTGGCAATGACTCTCATTCTTATACTTAGCAATTTACAAGTTAAAAATCTTTGAAACTATTTTACACTTATAATTTCTAATAGTTACAAAATTATAATATTTTGTAAAATCATATACATTTGTTTAAATAATAATAAACAAGTTTAATATTAATGATATTAGTATTTATTTTTAAATATATAAAATTATTTTCAAATCTATTTTAAAATTAATTATTATAATGGAAAAATTCTAAAATTTTGTTAATTAATTTTTTTTTTTTTAAAATATTATTATTTCTACTTAGCTAGGCACCATGTTATTGCTATGAAAAATTGTTCTATTTTTTTTGTTAATTAAAAAATTATAATTTTTCAGTTATTATTATTTTTAAATATATATTGTTAAAGACAAGTACTTATGACTGACTTGTTATTTATAGTAAATTATATTATACATACCAAATTATTTAATTTACATAAAGAAAAAAGAGAAGTTAAAAAAATTCTCTATAGTTCTATTACATTAATTAAAATAGATTTACTTATATCTAAAAATACAAATTGTAAAAAATATTTAATTTTAAATAATTTATTTGATAATGAATAAAAATTAATATTCAAAATATAAAAATTAAACAAAATTAGATAAAACTATATATTTAATCATTTTAATTTTAAATTCAACTATATACAATTTTTTATTAAAACAAATTTATAAATATTTATAAAATATAATATTAATAATAACCATTAAATTAAGAAAACAAAATTTAAGGTAAACATTGTAATTTCAAACTTCAATCTACTTTAAAAATATTATAACACTAATATAATAAAAATTATAATATTATTTAATATTATACAATTACAATTTAACGATTCAAATATTAAAATAAAAATTATTCCCTTAAAGTTAAGAGAGTACGACTGTAAACAAAAACAAAACTGGCGTCATTGTAGGAAGGGCACTGTAGTGTTAAAAAGGACGAAAAGGGCAAGCATCCGAGCAGTCTATCCTCCTGCCTGGATAGCCGTTGCCATGAAGGCGTGGCCTATTTAATATAGACGTCATTTCAAATTTCTAGGCTTTTTCAAATTAAAAATAAGATAGTTGCGTATTCTTGAGATAGTAAGAGTAGTTTGGAAAAAAGGAGGAAAGAAGGCATGTCCAGCTAGTGTGCTACTTTAGAAGATATCAAGGGAGGGGCCTACATCTTTACTTTCCTTTCGTACACATGTTCATTTTCCTCTATTTTTCTTGTCCATGCCATTTGTTTTCCCAAGATATGGTTAGTGATTAATGTTGTTTCTTGTGATTGACGAGCGATTGGATCGGTTGATAATGTATGGTAAAGAGAAGAACCAAGAAAGGATTGGTGGAATAATGTTGGGCTGGAAAGGTATAGTAAAGAGTGGTTCCAAGGAAAAATAAGTGAAATGGTATTTTAAGTAGTTTATTTGGAAGTGTCTTTTTCTAGTTAAGGCTTTTAGTTAAGGTTTCTAGTTCATTTCATTAATTATTATGTCACATCACTAATAAGTCAAATAAAAAATGAGACTCATGGTCATGTAAAAAATGTACTTATATTTGCACAACTTATCATTGATTTTTTTTACAACTAAAAGTACATTTAATAATAATAAGTAGTCATCACTGTACTAACAATATTGTAGTCACAACAATAGAGACAATGTTGTCAACAAAAATTAGACATTAAATTAATAAGTACCTATGTTTAATCAGTAAGTGTGACAATCAAATCAACAACTCATAAATATTTTCAAAATAACATGATCCATACATAAAAGAGGTACATTATGCATCATAGAGGGTGTCATTAATGGAGGAAAGTTTTCCATCCTTCTTTCATAGATTGTGCTGATTTCAATATTTCCAACGGTCTTCAAAATTTAAGGCAATTTTTAAAGGCGCATTTAAACTACCACAATATTTCACTTGGTTTGCTATATAGTAATCAAATTACATTTTCAATGCTCCCATAAAGTTGAGTGAATAAATTAATTTTCACTTGATGGTTGTGGTATGTATATGCTTACTAAAATAAAAATATTTTGATTTAAATATATATCTATATATATATATATATATATATATATATATATATATATATATATATGTTTTTGTGATTTTTGAATATTTCAAATTAAAATTTCAACTAATTATGAATAAAATAATATTAAAAAAAAAAAAAAATTGTAATAACTTATAATTAATATTTTTTTACATTGTTACAATTTTAATTATTTAAAAAAATTATTATAATATTTATATAAATTTAATATTAATTAAAATTAAGATTAGAATTCAAAATAAATACTTAAATAATAATTGATATTTAAGATTATAATTAGGCAAGCCTTGTGAATATTTAATTGTATTAAAATTAATATATTGAATACTTATAAGACCAAATGGGGAGAGAAAGTCTAGCCTATTGAATATGAGAATGCAAGCCTGTTCTATTAGAAATGTGGTCAATTTGGACATCTTATAGTCGATTGTAATGCTCGAATGTAGAAGGATAAACAAAAGGAAGGTTCCCTGGGTATTGTTATGGAAGCTGTGGAGGAGCCATTGAAAGTCCTAAGACTAGAAGAGGAAACTACAAATGCACAAATTTTGGCGAATAACCTAGTGTTGTCCACCCTATGAAAAGGACAAGGGAGCTTATGGATATTGGGGAAGGCAAAGCTAGGGAGGATAAGAAGAAATTGGAAGAATACCCCTTCAGATGGGAGTTGGAGAAACTATTGAGTTCACCCATGTGAGGACTTAAGGAAGGAGATTTGTTGGAGGAAGGAAAAATAGTGATTCACCACCCTCTCCCTTGCTCCCTAACAAAATAGGGAGGTGAGAGCCTGCACAAACTTATGGCCATAGAATGTGATACCCAAGAGAGGGTTTGTACCCCCTTGAGGATGGTTAAAGCCTCCCTAGCGAAGATTGTAACTAAAGTCATGGGAAACATTGACAAGGCTGAAATGGGGCTTAGCCCCACCTCGCCATAGGAGGGAGAATATGGGGAATGGGAGGTTCAGAAAAAGAAAAGGGAGGAGAAAAAATAGATGTGGGGGCAAGTGGGATAGCTGGAAGACCATCTAGTGGAGCAATTAGGACAAAACAAGCAGCAAGGGATGTGGCTAGTGGTAAACAACTTACACAAGAGATTGTAACTAGAGGTAAGAAATGAAATTCCTCTCTTGGAATTTAAGGGGGTTAAATAATCCCTAGAAGAAATATGCTCTAAAACAGTGCATATTTCTAGAAAAAGTTGGTTGTGTGTTAAAGCAAGAAACTAAAATGTCTAGTGCTAATTTTGATAAAATAGTTAGCCATGTTTGGTTGAGTGTTGCTTGCATGCAGATGGAGGTTGAAGGTGCCTTGGGGGGTATTGCTGCTCTGTGGAACCTATACTCTATGAAAGGAGTTGAGGTTTGGAAGGATAGAAATTTCATAATAACTGATTTCCAAACCAATACTCAACATTGGGGGATCATCAATATCTATGCTTCCAATAGCAAGGTAGGGAGAAAGGAAACATATGACAAGCTAGTTAGGATTTAGAAACAATGAAGGATAAGCAAGTAATGTTTATGGGAGACTTTGATGCCCCCCTTTACCATTTAGAGAAATTAGGAGGTAACAAGGATTGCCCTAAAAGTTTGCAAGATCTTAATGATTTTATGAGCAGAATGGACTTTATTGATGTAGAACTAAGAGGGAATCCATTTACTTGGACCAATAACAGAAAAGGGAGAGACCTTATCTAGGTTAGACTAGATAGGCTAATGGTGACAAGGAATTGAAATCGGCTAGGCAATTCCCCTCTGGAGAACCTCATTAAAACTGCCTCTAATCATTCCCCCTTAGTCTTCCAGTGGAAGGATGGTTTAATAAGTGGGCTGAAACCTTTCTGACATGAAATAATGTGGCAGTCTCACCAAGAATTCAAAGATATGGTTCAAGAATGGTGGAATATAAGGATAGATAGTACTGCAATGTATAGATTAACCCAAAAACATGATAATATAAGGATAAATGATAAGGGCTGGGCTAAGAGCTCTTTTGGAGACTTATTTAAAGTCAAAGGTGAAGTGGACGAAAAACTTAAAAGACTCCAAGGGGAGATTGCTGAAGGAATTAATCTAGAAAGTGCTACCCAGGAAAAAGAGTAATATAGAAAAAAGTGGAAGGATATTGTTTTGAGGGAGGAAATTTTTTTGGAAACAAAGATCAAGAGTCCAATGGTTAACTGAGGGTGATAGAAACACTACTTTTCTCCACAAGTCAGCCTCTAACCATAAAAGAAGAAATACAATCTATAGGTTGGAAAGTGAAGGGGGGAGGATTTATAAGGATCAGGAGGAAATGGGAAGACATGCAATTGAATACTTTAGCAAGGCTTACATTAAGGACAATAAAGCAAGAAATTCAATGATTAGAAGAAGCTTGATTAATGTGATCCCACAAATGCTGGGTGTGGTGGAAAATAATCATATTCTAGGAAATATCATGGAGGAGGAGGCAAAATGTGTGTTGTTTTCTATGAAAGCTTATAAGGCCCTAGGTCCGGACGATTTCCCTCTAATTTTTTTTCTAGCACTTCTGGGAGGTTGTTAAACTTGAGTTGGTTTGGGCTACTAGAGATTTTTTTTTAGAACTAGAAAGATGCTAAAAAGGATCAATACATTTTTTATTTCTTTAGTCCCTAAAACTCTGGCACCTTTGAGACTCCTAGATTTTAGACCTGTAAGCTTGTGTAATACATTTTATAAGATTTTTGCGAAAGTCCTAGTTAATAGAATAAAGCCTTTTTTGGAAAAAAAAGAAAATTGGCACTCCATAGAAACTAGTTGTTTTGGGGAGACAAATCCTATATGTGGCAATAACCACACATGAGATCATTCATTCAATGGAAAATAATAAATTTCCTAGAATGGCCTTAAAATTGGATATCTCCAAGGCTTATGATAAGGTCAAGTGGGATTTTCTCTATGATGTGCTTGAAAGAGTGGGGTTTAATGACAAGGTTATAAATCTAATTAAGACAATGGTTGGCTTACTTCAGTACTCAGTTTTTATAAATAGTTCCCCCTGGGGGAATTTTGGGGTGGAGAAAGGTCTAAGATAGGTTGGCCCACTTTCTCCCTACCTTTTCATTATGGTTACTGAGGTCTTAGGGAGTTCTTTCTCTAAACTAATTAATATAGGCTGTGTCAAAGGAATTAAGCCTACTACTACTATTGATACTAAAGTTCTACAACAGTTTGTTGATGACATACTCCTTTTTAGAGAATCTTCAATTATAGAGGCTCAAGCTCGAAAGACTATTCTTCACAATTATGAAGAAAGTTTAGGTCAACAAGTTAATTATCACAAGAGTAAGATCTATTTGTTTAATACTGATGCCTCATTACAAAGGAGGATAAGGAACATTTTGGATTGTCTGTTTGCCAACCTTCCAGATACTTATCTTGGCTTGCCACTAACCACTAAAGACATGACTAATGACTTTTGGAATACTATAGTGGAGAGAATTTAGAAGAAATTTACAAGATGGAAAGGGAAAATTCTCAGCAATGCTAGAAAATTATAATTTCTCTCGACAACTCTCTAGGGCATTCCTATTTACTTCTTATCCCTTTTCAAAATCAACCAAAATATGGCTGATAGGATTGAGAGAACACAAAGGAATTTCCTCTGGTCAGGAACAGAGGAGAAAATTAAATTGAGCCTTGTCAACTAGGAAGAGGTGTGCAAGCCAAAGGAGAAAGGGGGGTTAGGAGTAAGAAGACTTCGTGACCTTAGTAAGGCCCTCCTTATGAAGATTGGCTAGAGACTAGGAGAAGATAATACTGATTAGGGTAAGATTATGAAAGCCAAATATCTTTCAAATTCCCTTTTTAGTTGGAATCTCTTTAATAATGATCTTCCAAGAGGCTCTAAAATCTAGATTAATATTCTTACGATTAGAGGCTTACTGAGGGAAGGGACTTGGTGGATAGTGGGGAATGGCGATATCATCAGATTCTGGGAAGACAATTGGATGGCAGAGAAACTATTGGTTTTTAGCAAATTTAAAAGACTAATGGAGTTACTAAAGGAAGACATGGGAAGGCAGGTGAAGGACTATATCAACTAGGGGAGGAAGTGGAAGAAATTATATAAAGATACTTACTGTTAGGAGGATATTTAGCTCCTCAAGGAGTTGGAAGAGCTAATAGGAGCACCAAGACCCCCAATTCTAATCCAAGAGGATATAAGAGTCTGGGACTTGACTTTGAGTGGTAACTTTATAGTCAAATTGGCTTACAAGTACCTCTATAGCAAGGATCTCTATCCACCATAATGGAGTAATGTTTGGATTAGTAACCTTCTCCCTAAAATTAATTTCTTTTGGTCGATGGTTTAGCATGGAAAATTTTTAACTATAGATAATCTAAAAAGAAGGGGTTTCTATGTAACAAATCAATGCTATCTCTATAAGGAAAAGGAGGAGAGTATTTCTCACTTGTTCTTGGATAGCCAATATACCTTAAAGATTTGGGCTATGGTGTGGGAGAGATTTGGTTTGAATTGGGTTATGAAAGACAACTTATGTCAATTTGTGGAGAATTGGTGTCATTATTTCTTCCACCCAAAATTGACCTTTCTATGGAAAATTATTCCATCATATATTTGCTAGCGTATATGGAAAGGAAGAAATAGTAGAATATTTTGGGAGGAGGAAATACTGGTTGAGGTGGTTTTTGGAATAATGGAGGAAAAGCTAAAGGAAAATATTAGGGTTGCCAAATGTAAGATACCAAAGGAAGAACTAGGTAGGCAGGAAGGTCAAATTGCAAAAAAATGGGGTGTTCATGAGAATTTTTACCTTTTTGATAACTCAAAAAAGTTAAGGAGGCAAAAAACCAGATGGAAATCACCTACCCTTACACAATTCAAACTAAATTTTGATTGTGCTACTAGAGGAGGTATACGAGTGGTAAGTAGAGTGCTGCGAGATGGGAATGGTGATGTGTTGTTAGTTTATGATAGGAAGGTGGGGAGTGGAAGCAATAATTTGGCTAAGGTAATGGCTTTGTTTTGGGGTCTTCAATTGATCAATGAAATGCATATTAAGGAAATAACCATAGAGGGGGACTCCAAATTAATTATTGATTTGGTTAAAAGAATGTCCCAACCAGGATGGAATATTCAGACTATCATTATGTACATTAGGCATATTTTAGAAGGGATGGAAAGTGTCCATCTGCAACACATCTATAGGGAAGGAAACAAGGTGGGCAATGTGGTGGTTGCCATGGGGTTTAAATTAATGGCAACCACATGCTGGAGAAATATGGAAAATCTAAATGAGGATATTAAATCCTTGATACACAAGGAAAGAGGAGGGAGCATCATTTAATTATGGCTATTAAATCCAAGGTTGAGGCCAAATTTGGCTATTTCTTCCTCGGAGAGTCAAAGTGCGCTAAATTTAATAAAGGTTTTAGGGATATGAGGAGAAAACATAGTTGTACAAACAAACAAATGAATGAATGTAATTTAAGAAGAGTGTCATTTCAGCATTATGGTAACACATTGTGGAATTCACATTACTTCCTCTTTGAAAGTACAAATGATATCATTGATCAGATTGTCAAAGATTTTTGGGGTGTTAAAATTATGATGTTAAACAAGCATGATTCCCATAATGAATTTGCATGGTATTTTGAAGTTTATCATGCACGAGCTTGTCAAACCTTTTTTCTCATTGCTAAGAGACTTAGGGTTGATAGTATTCATAGTGTTGTCATAGACGAGGAGCCTCAAATGTGAATTTCTGAGGTGGGGGAACTAGAAATTGGCAGGGAAGATATGGGTAGAGATTTGAGTAGGCTAGAGCCCTCTAAAACTGAGAACTTCAAGGACAGGATGGCTACCTAGTTCCTATTAAAGGAGGGGGGTTTGCTGCCTTACATGTAGGTGATGGCAAGGTATAACAAGAATTGCGCCCTCTAGTTTATCAATGGGTGGAACGATCGTAAGGTAACCATTAATGGAATCACATTTCAAGTGAATGAAGAAGTTATTACAATGACTACTAGTCTTTCAAGGAAGGGGGAAAAATGGAGAAAGGTTACTAAAACTGTTGACAAAGCCAATATGAATAGATTTCTTTGCGGAGGGAGAGGAACCAATGCGCTACAGAGGAGGATTCAAGAGGGATAGGCTACCAACCCCATGGGATGATGTTTTCCTGGTACTCATGAAATACCTTATGCTAGAGGGCAAGTTTGGTGTTTATTACTACTACCATTTTCCCTTATTGAATCATTTTAGAAATAGGGATTTCATTTCTATCTTGTACTTTCTGATTCATTCTCTAGAGGATAAGGTTAGTGATGTTAGGGAGAAGAGGAATAAGGGGCATAACTTTACCATTATCTAGAAAGGCCTAATCTTTTGCCTGTACCAATTCCATCTTGCCCATTTCCCCCTAGGGTGGTTTTGGTTGATAACTAGCACCAGTAGCAAAATTCACCCCCAAGTACCAGTACTGGTACTAGAGTTCATACCTCACAACCCTCCCCTAGCTATGAAAATAAGAATAAGAAGAAACCTAATGTAGGTGTGGAACAAAAGGGAAGTAAACAGATTAAAGTGGAAGAACCAGTGGAGATGGAAGAGAAGGAATCAGAGGAGGAGGTATGTGGAAAGGGTAGGAGAAGATCAGGAAGACTTGTCCAATCCTAGGCAAGGTGCAAGAAAAAATCTAATAGATTCAAGGTTGAGGAGGTGGAAGAGGAGAGCTAAGAAAATAAAGAAGAGGGAAGGGAGGAGGAGGATAACTCAAATTCCAAGAGAGAAAAAGGGAAGGAGGAGGTAGAAAAAAGTGTTAACTCTAAAAACAATTTTGTTGATAATGCCAAGATGTCTATTGATAATACTCATGTGTTGGCTGGAAATGTTTCAGAGACTACCCATGTTTCAGCTAGCTTCACCCTACAACCCATCACTTTATATGAAGATAGTAGTAAAGTAGACACCTCCCCCATTACCATTTTTTTCTTGATCAAGGAAAAATCTAAGGTTTTTACTAACCCAAGGGTTTTGCAGGAGGATAACTAGGTGGAAAAAGTTAAAGAGGAAATTAAAAATGTGAGAACGGAAAATAAGGATGAGACTGAGGTGAAATTGGAGGCGTATGCTAATTTGGACAAAAGGGTTAAAATTTTAGAAGATGGGTTTTTCACCTTCTCTAAATTTTCTCTAAAGGTCACACATGCTACTGCCACCACCATCCAATTGCTAGCATAGGAGAAAGAGGAAATAGGAATAGACATGGAGGATCATAAGCGGCTTTTCAAATTCCTTGCTAATGATTGGGCTCAAGCTCTCCTGGCTGGGAAGGGAAAGGAAAAAATTGAATGTTAAAGTTTTCTAGGTTAAGGGATCCTTGGATCCAAGTTGTTTTATGTTATTTTGTTGTTACTTATTTTTCTAGTATCTAGCTATTGCTTAGACTTGGGTTGGCCTAGTTGTATCAAGAGTTTTTTATTATAAACTTAAGTAGTATAGCTAATATTATAGACTTCTACTATAGTTTAGTTGCTTCTATTCATAATAGTATGCTAGTTATTCACTTGCATAGTACTATTGTGGTTAAGTTGAATTTTAGTATGTTTTTACTTCAGTAGTGTTCACTATTGGTCTCTACTGGTGATGTGTTGGTTACTAGCTTTTTGGTTGTAAGGGTTGAAACCCTTGTTTTTGGTTGCCTTTTATTTCAAAAACTATATAATTAAATTTACATACAAAATCTAAACTAATAATTAAAGGAAAGTACTAAGTCATTATAAGGCATTTGACTA